>MJUT01046623.1:38260-59582 GCA_002080005.1 Gigantidas platifrons
TCGTCGTGTAAGTAAAGGTAAATATTGATGCCAGCGTCCGAACCTTCATAAACAATGGAGTTGAAAAGATCCTTTAGATCCTACGGATAGGGATCAATATAAGTTATTGTAACTTGTTTGTCAATCCTATTGATTATTTCTGATTATGTAATGTATATATGTTGAATATTGTAATGCTATGTTGAATTAATTAATAAAATATGTTAAACTAAAAGATCCTTTGGAATCACATGGATCTGGTATTCTTTCATGACTGCTTGAAAGCGTTTTATTTCTTTATTTCGCGCAACACATATCATCATTATTTTGGATTCTTATTAAGCTTCTTTTTTCTGTTATATGTCTTTCCAAATCAACAAAAGTACCAGATCATCCAACCCCTCCNTCGGGTAAACTTACATGCACCAATTCAATCTCAAGTGTTTCGTCTAAAACAAATTCTTCGTAGGACTGTAATACTCTCTCGCTTTCAGTGATTAGTCATTCAGCTTTAAGATCTTGTGACTTGACAAATGGAAGGGCTATGGGAAAATCTAGTTCTGGACACTGAACTGATATGCAAGCGAGATCATTTGGTTGCATGAATTCTGTAATATTACTCATTATAGATTGGAAAAGCACTTTAAATGTTTTGACAATGTCTGGTATGACTCTCACATCTAGGTTTTTGACATCGACTTTGTAATGCAAAGCAGTTGTATTAAATTTTGGAATGCGTTGTTCTTTGATTACTCTGAGGGTATAATAATTCTCAGGATTACTCTCTGCTCTAAGTCTGTTCTTATGCATAGGTTCTTCGTTTTCGTCACTGCTTGCAGGTATTTTTGCTCTACCACCATATTGATCGTGGTGTTGTTCCACGTGTCTTTGTAAATTATCTTTTCTTCCAAACAATTTTCCACAATCATTGCATTTGAAAAGAGAACAATCTTGATGTTTCAATTCGTGTCTAGTTAGATTGTCCTTTCTGTTAAAGGTTTTCTGACATACATTACAGTTGCAAATGCCATGATGGTTCAGAAGTCGTTGATGTTGATATAAAAGAGACTGCTTGAAGTACTCGGTTCCGCATTGTTGACACGAACAGGTTTTGTCTCTTTGGTAGTCCATCTTAAAATGAACCTGTAACACAAAGTCAGACGATTAATATCATATATATACACGTCATCAAGATACATATCTTGGCATTTTTTGCATTTATCGTCTGAACGTCAAACTATACGGATGGATTCTAAGACTTGTCCATAATGTCCTGTACAATTTTCTAGAAGAGATCTCATGTTGAGACATAATAGAAACAAACATGGAATCACCAATCCATATCCGCAGAACACTCATGTGTATTCGCCGCCCCCGCCGCAGGAGGGAATATTATACCGCCGCCACCTCCGCAGGAGGGGAATATACCACCACCGGGGCCGCCGCAAGAGGGCAATATACCACCGCAGCCGCAGGAGGGGAATATACCACCGCCTCCGCAGAAGGGTGTAGATACCGAACAGTCACCATATATTATCAAGAGAGAAGACGATTTTTTTTACGGCATCCATTCACAACGATCCTGCGTGGTCCGTCATCTTGTGACAAGACGTAGCTTGTCAAAAATATATTACAAAACGTCAAGAATGTATGTGAACCCGTTCCCGAGAGGATAATATGTTTGTATAAAAGATGGCAACCAATGTAATACGGAATAAGTTTGAGGTTGAACAAGGAGTACCACTTGATTTAGAAAAATATTCATATATCGATCCTTCATTTAGAAATATGATAGCGTTAGACGATTTAATTTCGACAGCGGCAAAGGATCCCCGGATAACTGATTGTTTACAGAAGGAAGTCAACACAGAAATTTATCAGTCGTGGTTTTCAATCAGAATTTGTATTTCAGTAAGGATCCCACATAACGAAGAAATTGTCACTGTCTATTTTTGATGAAAAATCCTGTGGATAAGCAAAGCTTGATGACCTTAGCCAAACAGATCTATCTATGAAAAACACAATATTTTTTTAGAAGAATTTTTAAGCTTGTACTGATCACAAAACTCATGAGCATTTAAGACTACGTCATGATATTCTAAATAAATGTGGAATTAGCAATAACAATATAATACCCCTTACCGTTGAAAAATATATAAATGATAAAATAATCAACGGAGCAGCATTTCTTGTGACGATTGTGGAATATTAAGTGAAAATTTAAACGATTGCAAAGACATATCAAAACATGGCGTCCAGAGCAAAATCAACTAAAAAGAAAACAACCGGAAGCTCTCGGTGAAGAAATCGAACCAAATAAAAAAACAAAGTTAGAACAACCACCCACTACAATGAGCACTTCCGAGGAAAGCTCTCGCCATGAAGAAGATGAAATTTGTAATACTTTTGTGGAATTGGCCCGAGGAGGTAGTTGCAAAGAACGGCAATCAAAAATTGAAAAATACACGAAGACTGGATTAACTGAAGGGGAAGCCATGGATAAAGCTGAAGACAAATTACTGCCCGATGACTGGAACATATTCATGAATACATATGATACTTTAATAGGTTATATAATGAAGTTGCTATATGGAAAAATAAACACCAAAAGTATGCACACTGTACGATTATACAAACCAAGTAGGATATGATGAACAGACATCTCTACGCATGGCTTTGAAAAAATATCGACATCAACTGGAAGAGCATCTAGAACATTACCATTACCCTGATTCTGATTGTGAAAGCGATGAAGAGGATGATGATGATGACGATGAAAGCAATGCCGATAATTTAGAAGAAAAGTAATGATAAAAATAGCAGTTTTTACATTTCTGGCAGTTATTTCAGTTAAAACTGTTGCCGTGTTAACATGTCTTGGGAAGATTATCTTAAAAAAATACAGTATGAACCGACCAGTCCTGCTAACTTTTCGGGGCCCGATAAATTGTATGTCTTCAACGACAAGAACGTAACAGTATGCAACGACCACTAAGAACACCAAGTAATAGGACCCACATTGTTGTAGCAGGAATTGACGATCAATGGTCGGCTGACATTATGAATATGGTTAAATTTTCAAAGTACAATGATGTATTCGCATATTTATTGGTAGTCATAGATGTATTCTCCAAACGATTATGGCTACGAAAGTTAAAAGACAAATAAGGAGATTCGATAGCTCGCGCGTTTGAGGATATCTTCAAAGATGGCCGCCGACCGAACAGAATTCGTACGGACATGGGACATGAGTTTAAGCCCATATTGGTGCAGAGAGCATTCCATCGTGAAGGAGTACAACATTGTTACGCTCTAGATCAAAAATTGGCGATAGTGTGAGTCGTCCACACCTGAGGAATATATTTACTCTGCAATACGACGAAAACCCGACTGGAGAAATATTCACTGTTGCACAACGATTTTGGAGACAAAGTGTACCGGTATACAGAATCAAGGATTATAATGGAGAGGATATTTAAAGGACATTTTATCAATCTGACTTACAGAAAATTACAGTGATACAGATTTATGGAAAGCATAGAATGTGCTCAGGACAAAAGGAAAAGGACGAACTAAAGACGAACTAAACAGTACTTCGCTAAATGGCTACATTGGCCTTCAAACTTTAATTATTGGTGAAAGCTATTGATGTACATGATATATAGATGTGTAAAGCATATATTCATAATATTATTTGTTATTTTTAAAGGCTCATTCAGTATAAGCCCCTGTTTACACTTACCCTGAGAGATTTAGATTTCTTCAAATGTGATATTCATATCTTCAGATCGGCATACATACAAAAACAATGATATAACCACTAAGACTCAATTTTCATGATAGAGGATTGTAATGTCAGATTTAAGAAAGTCTATACGAATTCCCATTCACAGTAGATTATATTTACACCAAACTAGACTATTCATACAACTTTACATATTTTTTCGTTTCAAATCAGCAGCAAATATAAATTCAGTATTCATATAAAGCCTAAAATACATAAAAATATAGTTTATCCTGTTTGTAGTAAGTAATTATCGTTTTAACATTCAATTCTCCAACACTAACTTAAGCTTTTTTTAAGTATTCCATTCAAAATAAGATTCTTTCTTAATCGTTAGTAATCGCAATGTCACATCGGGATTGCTTTATATTTAATAATTCAAAGATAATATTGAAATTAAACTTGAAATAATGTACTTACCTTTATATTCTGTTTTTAATTCACTAGTAAATAGCTCCTAATTACAAAGACTTTTGTTTTTCCAAATTGAACAATTCAGTTGATATAGGTGTGGACAATGATGTCTCTCGACAGCTATGTACGATTTTAAACCTGGCGCGCATATCTTAATCAACTTACCCGTGCCGTTACAATATGTCACTAATCTATCAAAAGAATGTGGCCCCTGAGCGATACCCAGATATACGTCACTTAAAATAAGCTCTCACTTATCCTCTTGATCTATTTTATGGAAATGTTACAACTATTTAGAAATCATCGGTAGCCCAACACTGTGCGAATTCTATTTTTCAATCAGGAACAACAACGGATTAATACAAACGATGTTTAATATATCTGTAAACATATATTTACAAAGTCTGGCTTGAACCGGTCAACTGTTCAAAATTTAAAACAATTAAATTGACCTCGAGATCTGATCTGATTTAAATAGAAAATTAACTTTATCAGTTTAATACGAGGTCATCATAACATCTTAAGAATGTGATTCGAATCGTCTCTATTCAACTGACCATAAAGTCAAAAGGTAAACTATATTTAGGTTTACAAATTTCAAAATCATACACAAGTGTTTACAAATGTCTCATTAATTTTAAAGTAAAACATAAAACTGCCATCATTAACAGAAACTTCAATCCACTTATTGTAACTGCTGAAAACGTTCATACCAAGGATAGCCCATGCAAGGCATTCAGATTATTCCAACTTTACAAGTATCAGCTTAAAATTCAAGTGGATATTAAAAGATCGACATGAGCATGTAAAGGGATTACTTAATTTTAAAATAAGAACATTATCTATGAATATATATATATAATATATATATATATATATATAATTGCCATTATTAAGATATGACACGTCGTTGCCGTTCTTCACCCTTTAAATTTTAATAGATTTTAACCTTACTACAAAATATTACACCATATAATGAATCACATCATTTAAGCGATATCATGTAGAATGTGCTACAATATGCAACAAATACCCATATGTAGCTTTGCATTCTAACAAACGAATACTATTAGCCATACAAAGAGAAACAATTATCATATGCATTTCAAAAATTTATAACAACAAAAATGAACAATTACTCATATAATTACATCATTTAATAGATATCATATAGAATGTGCCACAATATCATTATGCAGCAAATGACCATATGTAGTTTTGCACTCTTTCACAACAACAAAAATGAACAGTGATAATTAACAGAAACACACCCTTTGCATACAATAATTAAGACCTGCATCTAATATGAATCACAAACGTTGTGTTCTTCCATACAACTGTTCAACATGATTCCGTGTAATCACATCGGACCATTTAAATATTGACGGCAATGGTATTTGTTATCTTAAAATATTTAAATACGGAGATTATTTACCTATGACTCTTTAATTCTACAAAGGCATATTGTTTAACCAGGTGTTATATTTTTACTTACATGTAATAACCGATGCACATATGTCACTCAAACTACAACACACTGCATTAATTAAAACCAACAACACAAATTGCATAATTTTCCTCCTTCTCCATATGGAGAATTTAACATGGGAATTTTGGGCTATATGGGGGACCTGTACTATTCCCTGTTAGGTAAACATTTCACGTCATATGTCCGTCAATAGAGACCAAGTCGTCGTTGTTTTCCTGATCGTTTGGTAGTTGGATTTCCAACTACAAGTACATTCAATGTTTATCCCCACTAACGCTGTGAGCCCCTCTCATGGCAGGCTGTACTCGATGCAACTTTATATGATGCATATTTTCAGTTATTTGCGACAGGGCGATGGTTTTCTTCGAGTACTCCGGTTTCTCTTCAGAATAAAACTGACCGACATGATAAAACAGAAATACTATTGACAGAAAAGGTTGAAGATAGTAATGGAGTCATCAAACGTCGTAACTCAAAGTATGACAGACAATGCAAAACGTGTCGTTAAGGACCTTAACCCATTCACCTAAGCGAAACAACGAAATAATTAACATTAATTAAGCGAACTATATTCAACGTTTTGATTACTTTTCTTAGAAAGACATTCTTTGTTGACCGTTAGGGAATATCTGCTACAAATGACTACGAATGTGTTCGGTTGTTGTAAGGAATATCCGGTCCATTCTTTATTCATGACTTATCACACAAGTGCAGCAACAGGGATAAAGAAGGTTAGCTTTGCTAGCGAGTGAAAATTGGCTTGATGTCTACCGACAACCTAGGTATATTGTTTTTATACTGTAATGTCAAAAACATCTGAAAAGAGCAGATACAATGTCGTTCTAATCGGTTCTTTTTGGGTGATAACTGATGTTTAACGCCATTTTCAGCAATATTTCAGTTGCATCATGGCAACCAGTCTTAGTTGTGGAAAAAGCCTGAGTACATGGAGAAAATCACCGACCATGGGCAAGCAACTGGTAAGCTTCATTGCATGCGTCGGCGAGTCGAGTGTACCTTTTGAAATTGCCAAAGCAGCGCGCGAACCCATGCCGTATTGGTGATAGGCTGGTTTGAGTTGTGAGGCAATCCATTGTACCACCCATTATTATCGGGAACAGTGGCGTCCTCTATGAGGTCCACGTCTACCCTGGTGCTGCTTGTATTACAGTTGATCTACATGAATCAGATAACATAAATCCTTTAATAGGACTGTTACTAGCTAACACCGAATTGTACTTAATTAGTACACAATTGAATGATAAATTAACCAATAAATGTCGTAATACAGATTGATTTACGGAGAAATGAGCAATGACTTAAAAGACAACCGTATTAGTGTAAATAACTATTGAACTCTGACTATATGTTTATGTTAAGAGCATTGATAGAATGAGTGATTAAAGCATATATGTTAAATATCTTTGACATTGTTTCTATTTGTTATTTGAAAACCATGCATGTGGAAACAAATACACATTTATATGATACCATACATTTATTTACACTAATGTAGATTAAGAAAAGTTTTGTGTCTTGTGCACCCAATGTTTCCAATTTATCATTCTTGATTACCCTTTTGATTTTCTGCAATGTTTATTCACTTGTGATAATTACATTGTGTTGAAGTTGTTTCGATGATCTGAATAACCTATTTGTATTTCAAACTAAATATGCTAATTTAGGGCTAAAAATTATTGACGCTAAACGGTATGCATTAGTTTAAAACAGCCCTTAACCCTCAGATAATTAATTTTAAAAAACAAGCATGGCTTTAATCGAAATTAAATTATTCATTATAAGAAATGCATTACACAGTGATTAAAATACTCTTAAATGAAATGGCCAGGTCACTACGCTGTATTCAATTCTCTAGAAGTAAATAACAAAATCAAATTAATAGGGTTAATGGCTGTTTGCATATAACACATAATATGTGATTTTTGACTTTTTCAACGTCATAAGAAAGCTAAGGCATATGTTTAGAACACATAATGTGTGATGCACTGCTCGCTCTGTTGATTTTTAACTTTTTCAACGTCATGGAATATACTCTTTCACACGAGCCATAATGCCCTGTAGTAGTACAGGACCCCCATATAGCCCAAAATCTCCATGTTAAATTTCCCGTAGGGAAAAAGAAAATTATGCAATTAGTGCAGTTGGCTTTAATTAATGCAATGTGTTGTGGTTTATGCGGAGTATTTTTGATATTTACTAGTCATTTGTGCAGCGAAATTATTTGTTGGGTGACATATGTGCATCGGTTATTACATCTAAGTATAAAATAACACCTGGTTAAACAATATCCCCTTGTAGAATTAAAGAGTCATGGGTAAATAATCTCCATATTTACATATTTTAAGATAACATATACCATTGCCGTGAAGATTTAAATGGTCCCATGTGATTAAGCGAAATCGTCTTGAACAGTTGTATGGAAGAACACAAAGAAGTTGATGCATATTAGATGTAGGTCTTAATTGTTGTTTGTAAAGGGTGTGTTTCTGTCAATTATCACTGTTCATTTTTGTTGTTGTAGAATGTGGAAATACATATGATAATTGTTTCTCTTTTTGTAGCTGGTAGTATTCGTTTGTTAGAATGCAAAACTACATATGGGTATTTACTACATATTGTAGCACATGGTATATAATATAGCCTAAATGATGTAATTATATGATGTAATAGTTTGTAGTAGCTTTAAAATCGATTAAAATTTAAAAGCTGATGGTCAGTTCAATAAAAACGATTTGTGTATTTCCCAAGTGGTATGAATCACATTCTTAAGATGTTATGATGACCCCTTTTAAACTGATAAAGGTACCCCAAGGCCAACATAGATTTGTCACTTTTGAATTGAATTGGTGAAAGAATGCTTACTCTATAAGAACAATATATGATACTCAAAGGTTTTTTTAACAGGGTATTGCTTAACTCAAACTGCGTTTATTATCTCTTTCTCTCACTGTCTATGGATTAGTGATAGTCTTCAAAACTCTTCGCAATTCATACATTGCACACTTGTCCCTTCGGTATCCTACTTTCGTTATTTACAATAAATGTTAATTTGATCAGTTGTAATGATTGTACAATAGAGTCGGAATAAAAAGATTGTTAATGCAAAGTGTTGATTATAATATTTATATAACAATACAGAAACTACATTCTATATGGTACAGAAAATAAGTCATTTTGGATTACTGGTTTGTCAAAAACTATTTTATAGTCTTTCGCTTTGGTCTTTGTGATGATTTGTGTAGCTTGTGAATCCCGATCGATCCTGTTTTGGTCAACAACAGTTTAATACCCATCTATATTGTGCATCACCATGCTAAGTATAGTGTCAAAGTTGATATCCAGAGAATTATTGTGGTTAATGGTTATACCTCTGACTTTAGCAAAAGTTTGTATTCCTTCTTCATTAGTCTTTCTTAGTTTATAAGCGTAATGTGTTTGTCCACCAGTAACGAAAGTGTATATGTCGTTATCTGGAATATCATTTGTCAAATCACCTAGCTAATCACCAAATTCAGGTTCCCATTCTCCTGGTGCAACCGTAAATATAATCGAGAACGTATCTGCATGTAAGGTTCTTCTGTTTAAGCGTTCAAAGTATCGGTACAGCTTTACTCCTGCCCGTGCTGTTGTATAAGCCGCAATCACTACATTTCTTATTCCAGAAGTGTCAATAACATATTCCTTGTGAACCCAATCCATTTGTACTATTCTTCGTTTACAAATCTAGCAGTTTTGATTTCCTGATTGTTAATGGTATTCATATCAAAGAAAACTGTTACGTCTGATACATAGGTTTTCAGGGGTAAGTTCGTTCTCTCTCCAAATTTCCCCCAGAAACTATTCAACATTAATTTGACTAATCGTTGCAGTCCCGGGTTCTCCTCTTTGTTGTTGGCATTTAGCCATATCCTTTCTTTATTATAGTAGTCCTGAATATACTTCTTCTTGTTATCATCAGGTTTCCACCACTTCGGCAATATACGGGCTTCTTCCTTTATATGTAAAAACTTATTAATGTAATCTGTAAACATTCCTTCTGACTTTGTAATAGGGTCATATTGTGCAACTTCTTGAAAGTGTCATACCTTGTACATTTGTAATATATGATATCAATTTTCTATAGCTTTTGTCACTTCGTCGGTGACCCACGTTCCAGTGATCGCACACTCCTCATTTGAATGTTTGCAAGCCATATGTTGCTTGAATTCAGTGCAAGCGTGACGCAAACCTAAAAAAAGTTTTCCGTTTGACTTTTAAGGTAGAACGGGAATATATGTTCCTTTTTTGGGGGAGGATTTTACACTTAAGTAGACCTTCATAATTTTCTATATTTGTAAATGCATTCGTTATTATCTCAGGTTGACCTAAGTGGACTTTTCCCGTTTTATTTATAAATGGATAAAGAAGTCACGTCATAATGTTTGATTTTCCTTTCTTTGTCGGCTTTACAAAACAGTGTAAATGCCTCGGTTCTGTCCCAACAAAAATGCATCTCTTGGCTCCAAGGTTAAAAATAATTCCGATGCCACAATCATAGATTTTAAGTCTTCGTTAACTTTACATTTATGATCAAACTGACATTCCCATATGCTTTCATATGAAAATCCTTTATCTTCGAGAAATCGCATTTTGTACGAAGTCTTCATATGTAAGTCACCCGTTGTTGTATCATTAACTGGATTTACAGTGCTTCTTGAGAAACATTTCGATCAACCATGCCAAAAACAACCATGGGACTGGTAGGCGATTTTCTCACCCGATGTTGACTCCCTATTGTAATCTACCTTAAACGGTCCTATCTGTTTTTCTCCTCCATTAAAAAGCGTGTTGGATGTTGACGCAATTACGTTGGAAATATACTAATACCTAAGCCAATGCAATGCTTTTATAGACTTCTTTTTTCCAGGTCAATAACAATGCGGTGGGATTTTACCTATTGTTCAGATTCCAAATAAAGTGTCCTGTTGACTAAATTGCATACAAAAGCTATCGTTATACATTTTTCAAAAGGATCGATCCCTTTTGTTTCGTCTCGAGTTGTAATTTCCATCAACATCTTTCTGAATTTCAGACAACATTTCAGCAGTATATCAACATCAGACTTGTAGCATCTAAGCAGTTCTTTATTAAAATCAAAGAGGTCATCTTTGTGTTGGGAGTACCAATTCATAAAGTTTGTTCTCCGTTCCGGATTCATGGAATCAGGATTACAAAAATTAATATTAAGGAGGTTATCAAACAAAGCGTTTTCGGGAGTTCAGACAGTGACATCGGTAGAAAATTGATATAATATTTCATTCGTTTGCATTGATGTACACGAATAGACATGCATTTCGACCCTGTCGAAATAACCTCAGGTAAAATGGCGTTTTGATGTAGGTACTCTAAATAGGATAGCAATCGTATGCCTTAAGATTGTGACATATCGAAGTACAACCTGTGTTTACTTCAGAGAAAATCCACCGACAGAAATCATCTGTCGTACTTGGGTTTGTAAATATTCTTTCGCTTTCACAACAGAAATCACAAAATATTGTGTCTGTTATATCTTTGTCCAGACAAAGTTCACATACTTCGTGGGCAACGCATAAATTTGGCATGTGTTCGTATACTCCACAATTACATTTTCGACAATTTATACATTTTATTCCATTTTTGTCAGTCCATTCTTGTGTAGATTCGAAGTCGAAAAATATAAATGACATTTTCCTTTTCCTACTATCTGACTCAGATTTGTCGGACTGTCTGGTGGATGAATGATGGTCTACAGGTTTAATATAACATTGGTGACGTTCATCGAAAAAATCTTGCACATTTTACAGTATTTTTCTCCACATCCATGAGGTTTTCTGTGCATTTCTTTGTTGATGTGTTGTGAGCATGCAATACAACCATAGTGGATTTTACAGGTATATTTTCCTGACGCCTGTTGTTTCTTACGAAGGGCATAGCAGATTTTTGAAATTCCGGTTACAATTTTTACAATGTTTCCTACTAGTCATACCATTTTCATGAATATGTAGACAGCAATTACAAGTGTCTTTGCACTTGTGCTTTTCTTTCTTATCATATCATTTTTTACACTGAAGACAGAAGTACTTTTTGTTCAAAAACCCGACATTGTGGTTATCACGTCATAATGTTCGTTGTGTAAGTAAAGGTAAATCTTGTTACCAGCGTCCGAACCTTCATAAATAAAGGAGTCGACATGATCCTTTGAAATCACATGAATCCTGTATTCTTTCATGACTGCTTGAAAGAGTTGTATTTCTTCTACTCCACATTTAGCTAAGGGAACACCGGTCTCTTGATGTAGATATAATGCAAAATATATTTGGATTTTTCTCCCTAGTCTGATGCTACTCCGCGTTATGACCATCACTACGAGCCTTCGCTGTAACCAATGCCCTCGCGCAACACTTGTCATCATTATTTTGGATTCTTATTAAACTGTTTTTTTTCTTTTATAATGTCTTTCCAAATCAACAAAATTACCAGATCGTCCAACGGGTAAACTTACATGCACCAATTCAATCTTACATGTTTCGTCTAAAGCAAATTCTTCGTAGGACAGTAATACTCTCTCGATTTCATTGAGGAGTCGTTCAGCTGTAAGATATTGTGACTTGACAAATGGAAGAGCTATGGGAAATTCTAGCTCTGGACACTGAACTGATATGCAAACGAGATCATTTGGTTGCAAGAATTCTGTAATATTACTCATTATAGATTGGAAAAGCACTTTAAACGTCTTGATAATGTCTGGTAGGTCTATCACATCTAGGTTTTTGACATCGACTTTGTAATGGAAAGCAGTTATATTAAATTTTGGAACGTGTTGTTCTTTGGTTACTCTGAGGGTATAATAATTATCAGGAATACTTTCTGCTGTAAGTCTTTTCTTATGCATATGTTCTTCGTTTTCGTCACTGCAAGCAGGTCTTTTTGCTCCACCTCCATATTGATTGTGGTGTTGTTCCACGTGTCTTTGTATATTATCTTTTCTTCCAAACAATTTTCCACAATCATTACAATTGAAAAGAGAACCATCTTGATGTTTCAATTCGTGTCTAGTTAGATTTTCCTTTCTGTAAAAGGTTTCCAGACCTTCATTAAAGGTGAAAAAGTCATGATGGTTCAGAAGTCGTTGATGTTGATGTAACAGAGACTGTTTGAAGTACTCAGCTCCGCATTGTTGACAGGAACAGGTCTTGCCTCTTTGGTAGTCCATTTTACAATGAACCTGTAACAAAAAAATCAGAATATTAATATAATAAATTCACACGTCATAAAGATACATATCTTGGCATTTTTTGCATTTATCGTCTGAATGTCAAACTATATGGATGAATTCTAAGAATTGTCCAAAATGTCTGGTAATATTTTCAAGAAGAGATGTCATGTTGAGACCTAATAGAAACAAACATGGAATCACATATCCATATCCACAGAGCACTGATGTGTATCCGCCATCGCCGCCGTAGGAGGGGAATATACCACCTCCGTCGCAGAAGGGAGTAGATACCGAACAGTCGCCATATAATATCAAGAGGGAAGAAGCTTTTGTTTTACGGCGTCCGTTCACAGCCATCCTGTGTGATCCGTCATCTTATGACAAGATGTAGCTTGTCAAAAATATATTACAAAGAGTCAAGAATGTATGTGAACCCGTTCTCGAGAGGATACCATGGTGTATAAAAGATGGCAACCAATGAATGACGAAATAAAAACAGCCGTATTGCCTAAAGTTGAGTTTGAACAAGGAATACCACTTGATTTATAAAAAGATTCATATATCGATCCTTCATTTAGAAATATGATAGTGTTAGACGATTTAATTTCGAGAGCGGCAAAGGATCCCCGGATAACCGATAGCTTTACAGAAGGAAGACAACACAGAAATGTGTCAGTCGTGGTTTTAAATCAGAATCTGTATTTCAGAAAAGATCCCACACAACGAAGACATTCTCAATATATGTTGTTCTTCAAAAATCCTGTGGATAAGCAAAGCTTAATGACCTTAGACAAACATATCTAGCCATGAAAAATACAATATTTTTTAGAAAAATTCGAACAGGCAACTAGAAAGCGTTTTAAGCTTGTACTGATCGATCTCAAAACGGCAACTCCTGTGCATTTAAGACTACGTCATAATATTCTAAATAAATGTGGAATTAGCAATAGCAATATAATACCACTTACCATTGAAAAAAAATTTAATGATAAAATAATCAACGGAGCAAGATTTCTTGTGACCATTTTGGAATATTATTTGAAAATTTACACGATTTGCAAAGACATATCAAAATATGGTGTCCAGAACAGAATCAACTAATAAAGAAAACAACCGGAAGCTCTTAGTGAAGAAATCGAACCAAATAAAAAACCAAAGTTAGAACAACAATCCATTACAATGAACACTTCCGAGGAAAGCTCTCGCCATGACGAAGATGAAGTTTTTAGTACCTTTGTGGAAATGGCCCTAGGAGGTAATGGCAACGAACGGCAATCAAAAATTGAAAAATACATGAAGACGGGGTTAACTGAAGAGGAAGCCATGGATAAAAATAAAGACAAATTACGAGCCAATGACTGAAAAATATTCATGAATAAATATGCTTCTTTAATAGGTTATATAATGAAGTTGCAATGTGGAAAAATACACACCAAGATTATGCACACTGTAAGATTTTTCAACCAAGTAGGATATGATGAACGAACCTCTCTACGCATGGCTTTGAAAAAAATATCGACATCAACTGGAAGAGTATCTAGAACATTGCCATTACCCTGATTCTGATAGTAAAAGCGATGAAGAGGAATAAGATGATGACGATGAAAGCAATGCTGATAATGTAGAAGGAAAGTAATGATTAACATAACAGTTTTTACATTTCTGGCAGTTATTTCAGTTAGAGTTGTTGCCGTGTTAACATGTCTTGGAAAGATTGTCTTAAAAACTATATTATGACCCGACCAGTCCTGCTAGCTTTTTGGGGCACGATTAATTTTATGTTTATGTTAAAAAAGATGGGAAATACAACATTAGCAAATAGAAATTAAGAAATGGCTTCAACGACAAGAACGTTACAGTATGCAACGACCATTAAGAACACCAAGTAATAAGACCCACATTGTTGTAGCAGGAATTGACGATCAATGGACTGCTGACATTATGGATATGGTTGAATTTTCAAAGTACAATGATGGATCCGCATATGTTTTGGTAGTCATAGATGTATTCTCCATAAAAAAATATGGCTACGAAAGTTAAAAGACAAAAAAGGTGATTCGGTAGCTCGCGCCTTTGAGGATATCTTCAAAGATGGCCGCCGACCGAACATAATTCGCACGGATATGGAACAGGAGTTTAAATCCCTATTGGTGCAGAGAGCATTTCAACGTGAAGGAATTCAACATTGTTATGCATATAACGAAGTCAATGCGTCTGCTTCGCTGAGGGTTGTAATCAAGCAGTTCATATCACCATAGATATGCCCCCAGAAGATGTAACCAAAGATAACGAAGAGACTGTACGTATATCAACGTTTTTGACAGAACAAAAAGGGCACCCTGTAAAAATAAAACACCTTCGCTACAAATTCAAATTTGGCGATAATGTGTGTCGTCCACACCTGAGGAATATATTTACTCTGCAATACGACGAAAAATGGACTGGAGATATATTCACTGTTGCACAACGATTTTGGAGACAAAGTGTACCGGCATACAGAATCAAGGATTATAATGGACAGGATATTGCGGTGATATTTTGTCAATCTGACTTACCGAAAAATTACAGTGAGAGATACAGATTTATGGAAAGAATAGAATTTACTCAGGACAAAAGGAAAATAACGAACTAAACTGTACTTTTTTAAATGGCTACATTGGCCTTCAAAATTTAACTATTGGATGAAAGCTACTGATGTACATGATATGTAGATGTGTAATAAAGCATATATTCATAATATTATTTGTTATTTTTAAAGCCTCATTCAGTATAAGCCCCTATTTACACTTACCTTGAGAGATTTAGATTTCTTCAAAGGTGTTATTCATATCTTCAGATCGGCGTACCTACAACAACAATGATATAACCACTAAGACTCCATTTTCATGTTAGAGGATTTTAATGCCAGTTTTTAGCAAGCCTATGCGAATTCCCATTCACAGTACACTATATATACCCCGTACAAGACTATTCATACAACTTTGCATATTTTTTCGTTTCAAATCAGCAGCAAATATAAATTCAGAACTGATATCACGCCTAAAATACATAAAACAAATAGTTTATCCTGTTTGTATTAAGTAATTATCGTTTTAACATTCAATTCTCCAACATTAAATTAAGCTTTTTTAAATATTTCATACAAAATAATATTCTTTCTTAATCTTTAGTAATCGTAATGTGACATCGGGATTGTTTTATATGTAATAATTCAAATATAATATTGAAATTAAGCTTTAAATAATGTACTTACCTTTATATTCTGTATTTAAATTCACTAGTAAATAGCCCCTAATTACGCAGACATTTGTTTTTCCAAATTGAACAATTCAGTTGATACAGGTGTGGACAATGATGTCTCTCCGACAGCTATGTACGATTTTAAACCTGGCGCGCAGATTTTAATATTTTAACCCGTGCCGTTACAATATGTCACTATCTATCAAAATAATGTGGCCCCTGAGCGATACCCAGATTTATGTCAATGAAATAAGCTCTAACTTATCCTCTTGATCTATTTTATGGAAATGTTACAACTATTTATAAATCATCGGTAGCCCAACACTGTGGGAATTCCATTTTCCAATTAGGAACAACAAGGGATTAATACAAACGATGTTCAACATATCTGTAAACATATATTGATAAAGTATGGCTTAAACCGGTAAACTGTTCAAAAGTAACACAATTAAATTGGCCTTGATATCTTATCTGATTTAAATAGAAAATTACCTTGATGAGTTCAATACGAGGTCATCATAACCACTTAAGAATGTGATTATAATCGTCTTTATTGAACTGACCATAAAAGTAAAAGGTAAAAGGTAAAATATATTTAGGTTTAACAATTTCAACATCATACACAAATGTTTAAAAAAATATCATTAACATAAAAGTAAAACAGAAAACTGCCGTCATTAACATCAACTTCAATCCACTCATTGTAACTGCTGAAAACGTGCATACCAAAGATAGCCCATGAAAGCCATTCAGCTTATTCCCAATGGGTTCGTTTACAAGTATGAGCTTAAAGTTCAAGTGGATATTAAAATATCAACATGAGTGGGTAGAGGGATTACCTAATTTTAAAATAAGTACATTATCTATGAAAAAATATATGTATACCATTGCCATTATTATGATATGATATGTCTTTCCCGTTCTTCACTGTTTAAATTTTAATAGATTTTAAAGCTACTATAAAATATTACATAATATAATTACATCATTTAAGTTATATCATATAGAATGTTCTACAATATGCAGACAATTACCCATATGTAGCTTTGCATACTAACAAACGAATATTACTAGCCACAAATATGAACAGTGATAATTAGCAGAAACACACCATTTACAAACAACAATTAAAACCTGCATCTAATTTGCATCAACTTCTTTGTGTTCTTCCATACAACTGTTCAATACGATTTCGTGTAATTACATCGGACCATTTATATCTTGACGGCAATGGTATTTGCTATCGTATGATATTTAAATACGGAGATTATTTACCTATGACTCTTTAATTATACAAAGGGATATTGTTTAACCAAGTGTTATGTTTATAGTCGGGCGGTCAGACCTTCACAATTATGATTTTAATGTACCCTCCGAACACACACCTGAAACCTTCCGTATGTTATTTTCAATATTTTTACTTTTATTTTAATCGGGTCATCACCAATTCGTACCACCCGATTTTTTTTAAATATACATTTGCTTAGCGTAGGGGTATCTTCAAGAAAAATAATGTCTTGCTTACAAGATCATTAAATTGCAATGTTGACTTTATTATCTGGTAAAAACACATTTTTATGAATGTTTGAAGACTATAAATTATCCTTAAAATACAAAAACAAATATTCATGTTTATCTATTTTAATCATGTAATAACATTCTATAATAAGGTGTTTTTCATATAAATTGTGAAATATAACTAACCAATATAACAATACTGTATGGATGAATTTTTATTTTATTATTTTCTGAATATTTTAAATACAATTCATCAATTTTACCAATTTAAAGATGAAGGTGTTCGATCAATCA
The DNA here is from genome assembly GCA_002080005.1 of Gigantidas platifrons. Lineage (NCBI taxonomy): Eukaryota > Metazoa > Mollusca > Bivalvia > Mytilida > Modiolidae > Gigantidas > Gigantidas platifrons. Next base: position 56,234 of record MJUT01046623.1, read on the forward strand.
GACACAGTTAATGAAAAATCATTTAGAATGTATAAGCGAAAAAGTTGTAAATTTCCAGAAAAATACATTAACCGTTCGCGTACCGTATTTAGTGGTCTCGTCCTATTAAGTGACCCGAACTTGCTAAATGCATATGCTATAAAAATTGCTGAAGAAAATTAGTTTTTGTGTTTTGGTGTTCTTGAATTGTCTAAGAGTTGATATCGAGTCATTATTTCAGTATTTCTAAACAATAAGTTGCTATACTTTGGTTATTAAATTAATCGATATTATAATAAGAAAACCGTACTGGTGATGGTGTGATTTTATTCCACAGTTGCCACAGTTGTGTATTAAATTTGGTCCGTCGATCAAAAAGAAAGCTAGGCAGTCTTTAAAATGACAAAATTGGCAAAATTGTGTTATTTGTCAACAACCAGGTACAAATGAAGATTTAATAAGCATGCATGTTTTTCCTTAACTGTGTCTGTTTGATCGAACACCTTCACATTTAAATAGGTAAAATTGATCAATTGTATTTAAAAGTATTCAGAAAATCAATAAATAAAAATTCATCTCATACAGTATTGCTATATTGGTTAGTTACATGTCACAATTTATATGAATTCATTTAGAATGTCTGGGCTAAAAAGTTGTAAATTTCCGGAAAAATACATTAACCGTTCGCGTATCGTATTTAGTGTTCTCGTCCTATTAAGTGACCCGAACTTGCTAATTACATATGCTTTAAAAACTGATTAAGAAAATTTGCTTTTGTGTTTGTGTGTTCTTGAGTTGTCTAAGAGTTGATATCAAGTCATTATTTCAGTATTTCTCAACAATAAGTTGTTATACTTCGGTTATTAATTTAATCGATATTATAATAAGAAAACCGTACTGGTGATGGTGTGATTTTATTCCGAAAAATTGCCACAGGTGTGTAGTCCTGTTAAATTTGGTCCATTAAACAAAAAGAAAGATAAGCAGTCTTTAAAATGGCAAAATTGTGTTATTTGTCAAGAACCAGGTACAAATGAAGGTTTAATAAATATGCAGAGCCAGGGCAAACATTCTTTTTTAAGGGCAATGGAGATCCGGAAAGATGATGTTTATTCAAAAGTGTTAAAATAATTAACTTCTTTGTCTGATATAAAATTGGACTCTACGGTTGTCAAATATCATAAACCACGCTACAGAGCTTACACAAGCAAACAAAACCTCAAACCTGTTCTACAAAATGAAGTTTTAGATGATAGTTATCGAGGAAGTTCCTCTTTGGCTATCTCTATTATCAAATCTGAACCGTCTGAACCAAGCGTTTTAAGAAGGTCAGACTTGATGATCAAAAGGGCAAGTAAAAAAAAAATGTTACGGTGACATGAATAAATTTCAAATTCAAATTGTCCACCAGAAAAGACTAGCATGGTTCGTCTTCCTCTTTGTGAATCCTCGTTTTTGAAGCATGTTCTGGTGTCAATATTGCAAACACAGATATAGATGACCGCTGATGATCAGCCTAAGCCAGTCATAGGTTCACCATTATCCTACGCATGGCAGTAAGAACAATTAGGACTTGAACCTATCATATTTGCATGGCACATGTCGTCCGACTTCCGTCATGCTTCTTGTTCATGCACGACGTACTGAGACTTTTGAGGACGATGACAGTTAGAATGTTTGTAGCGATACAACAGTCAGTTTCTGAAAGTACCATATACTTCAGTCTTCATTGACGATATTGTAATTGTCTATGATATAAAATCAATTATTAAATCAATTGACCAGTCATATCGATTAATCCATTATAATTATCAACCAATCATATCAGTGAACACTCCAATCCGAACAATATATTATTCAGCCATAAATTGCTTAAGCTATGGACTGCCATCAAACGTCATTTAACGACAAGACTAGGTTTTTTGGTATAAGAAATAACCAGAATAACAGTATCTTTATGACGTAACTGATCTAACATTATCATACTTTTATGTTCTGTAAATGGAATTCCCATTTCCGGTACCACTAAAACATTGTCATTCGATATATAATCTATTACATGTAGAGTTGATAGGCTTGCATAATACACATAGCTGAATATGTGCTACACTCATGTTGTATAGACCACTCGGGGTCGAGCTTTAAAAAAAAACCTGGTTAAAATGTATTTTGGATTTCCGGTTTTTCCGGGAGGGTATTTTTTATATGTTAATCAAATAAAGCAAATCGATATTAGATGTCGAAAATACGTCATTTTTATGTCATAAATCATATTGAAATATGCAAAAGAAAACAACAACAAACCAAAAAATACCTTAAATTTTGTACATCGTAATTTATTCATGCTATTAATGAATTGCAAGCATACACGTATTTAATGGACAAAAGTAATGTGCAAGTTAATAGTGATTCTTGACCTCAATTTGCATAAAATCGGGCGATAAAATTTCGTGACGACCCACGTAATTTTAAAGCCCAGTATATCTGCTATCATAATATATATGCTTAGATGCGTGTTTGGAGGGTATATTAAAATCAAATTTTGAAGGTCTGACACCCCGACTAATACACGATGCTGGAGACCCAAATCGGACGTCCTCTGGGCTGCGTCCATATTATGTGATCTCTCCGCTGTTTCAACTTTGTGCAGTTTACGGTCATTTTTGTGTGTTTTAGATTTACAAAAAAATGCATGAACTCCAGTCTGACCTAAACACACTTGGATCAGACTGTACAGTTTTAATTATAGAGCTAGTCAAAGAGGAACTTCCTCGATAACTATCATCTAAAACTTCATCTTGTAGAAAAGGTTTGAGGTTTTGTTTGCTTGTGTAAGCTCTGTGGCATGGTTTATGATATTTGACAACAGTAGGGTCAAATTTTATATCAGACATAGAAGTTAATTCTTCAAACACTTTTGAATAAGCATCATCTTTCCGGGTCTCCATTGCCCTTGGCTCTGCATGTTTATTAAATCTTCATTTGTACCTGGTTGTTGACAAATAACACAATTTTGCCATTATAAAGACTGACTAGCTTTCTTTTTGATCGACGGACCAAATTTGATAGGACTACACAACTGTGGCAACTGTGGAATAAAATCACACCATCACCAGTATGGTTTTCTTATTATAATATCGATTAATTTAATAACCAAAGTATAGCAACTTATTGTTTAGAAATACTGAAATAATGACTTGATATCAACTTTTAGACAATTCAAGAACACCAAAACACAAAAACAAATTTTCTTCAGCAATTTTTAAAGCATATGCATTTAGCAAGTTCGGGTCGCTTAATAGGACGAGACCACTAAATACGGTACGCGAACGGTTAATGTATTTTTCTGGAAATTTACAACTTTTTCGCT
>MJUT01046623.1:60513-76856 GCA_002080005.1 Gigantidas platifrons
TTTTAAACATTTGTGTATGATGTTGAAATTTTTAAACCTAAATATATTTTACCTTTTACCTTTTACCTTTATGGTCAGTTCAATACAGACGATTAGAATCACATTCTTAAGAGGTTATGATGACCTCGTATTGAACTGGTCAAGGTAATTTTCTATTTAAATCAGATAAGATATCGAGGTCAATTTAATTGTGTTACTTTTGAACAGTTGACCGGTTTAAGCCAGACTTTATAAATAAATGTCTACAGATATGTTGAACATCGTTTGTATTAACCCTTTGTTGTTCCTAATTGGAAAATGGAATTCCACACATTGTTGGGCTACCGATGATTTCTAAATAGTTGTAACATTTCCATAAAATAGATCAAGAGGATAAGTTAGAGCTTATTTCATTGACGTAAATCCGGGTATCATTAAGGGGCCACATTCTTTTGATAGATTAGTGACATATTGTAACGGCACGGGTAAACAGATTAAAATCTGCGCGCCATGTTTAAAATCGTACATAGCTGTCGGAGAGACATCATTGTCCACACCTGTATCAACTGAATTGTTCAATTTGGAAAAACAAAAGTCTGCGTAATTAGGGGCTATTTACTAGTGAATTAAATACAGAATATAAAGGTAAGTACATTATTTAAAGTTTAATTTCAATATTATATTTGAATTATTAAATATAAAACAATCCCGATGTGACATTGCGATTACTAAAGATTAAGAAAGAATATTATTTTGTATGAAATATTTAAAAACGCTTAATTTAGTGTTGGAGCATTGAATGTTAAAACGATAATTAGTTAATACAAACAGGATAAACTATTTTTTTTGTATTTTAGGCGTGATATCAGTTCTGAATTTATATTTGCTGCTGATTTGAAACGACAAAATATGCAAAGTTGTATGAATAGTCTTGTACGGGGTATATATAATGTACTGTGAATGGGAATTCGTATAGGCTTGCTAAAAACTGGCTTTGAAATCCTCTAACATGAAAATGGAGTCTTAGTGGTTATATCATTGTTGTTGTAGGTACGACGATCTGAAGATATGAATAACACCTTTGAAGAAACCTAAATCTCTCAAAGTAAGTGTACATAGGGGCTTATACTGAATGAGACTTTTAAAAATAACAAATAATATTATGAATATATGCTTTATTACACATCTATATATCATGTACATCAGTAGCTTTCATCCAATAGTTAAATTTTGAAGGCCAATGTAGCCATTTAACAAAGTACTGTTTAGTTCGTTATTTTCCTTTTGACATGAGTACATTCTATTCTTTCCATAAATCTGTATCTCTCACTGTAATTTTCTGTAAGTCAGATTGATAAAATATCACGCAATATCCTGTCAATTATAATCCTTGATTCTGTATACCGGTACACTTTGTCTCCAAAATCGTTGTGCAACAGTGAATATTTCTCCAGTTCATTTTTCGTCGTATTGCAGATTAAATATATTCCTCAGGTGTGGACGACACACACTATCGCCAATTTTGAATCTATAGCGAAGGTGTTTTATATTTACAGGGTGCCCTTTTTGTTCTGTCAAAAACGTTGATATACGTACAGTCTCTTCGTTATCTTTGGGTACATCTTCTAGGGGCATATCTATGGTGATATGAACTGCTTGATTACATCCCTCTGCAAAGCAGACGGCTTGACTTCGTTATAAGCATAACAATGTTGAATTCCTTCACGTTGAAATGCTCTCTGCACCAATAGGGATTTAAACTCCTGTTCCATATCCGTGCGAATTCTGTTCGGTCGGCGGCCATTTTGAAGATATCCTCAAAGGCGCGAGCTACCGAATCTCCTTTTTTGTCTTTTAACTTTCGTAGCCATAATTTTTATGGAGAATACATCTATGACTACCAAGACATATGCGGATCCATCATTGTACTTTGAAAATTCAACCATATCCATAATGTCAGCAGACCATTGATCGTCAATTCCTGCTACAACAATGTGGGTCTTATTACTTGGTGTTCTTAATGGTCGTTTTATACTGTAACGTTCTTGTCGTTGAAGCCATTTCTTAATTTGTATTTGCTAATGTTGTATTTCCCATCTTTTTTAACATAAACATACAATTTATCGGGCCCCGAAAAGCTAACAGGACTGGTCGGGTCATAATATATTTTTTAAGACAATCTTTCCAAGACATGTTAACACTGCAACAGTTCTAACTGAAATAACTGCCAGAAATGTAAAAAACTGTTATTTTAATCATTACTTTCCTTCTACATTATCGGCATTGCTTTCATGGTCATCATCTTAATCCTCTTCATCGCTTTCACTATCAGAATCAGGGTAATGGCAATGTTCTAGATACTCTTCCAGTTGATGTCGAAATTTTTTCAAAGCCATGCGTAAAGAGGTTGTTTCATCATATCCTACTTGGTTGAAAAATACTACAGTGTGCATAATCTTGGTGTGTATTTTTCCACATTGCAACTTCATTATATAACCTATTAAAGTAGCATATTTATTCATGAATATTTTCCAGTCATCGGCTCGTAATTTGTCTTTAGTCTTATTCATGGCTTCCTCTTCAGTTAACCCCGTCTTCATGTATTTTTCAATTTTTGATTGCCGTTCGTTGCCATTACCTCCTCGGGCCATTTCCACAAAGGTACTACAAACTTCATCTTCATCATGGCGAGAGCTTTCCTCGGAAGTGTTCATAGTAATGGATTGTTGTTCTAACTTTGGTTTTTTATTTGGTTCGATTTCTTCACTAAGAACTTCCGGTTGTTTTCTTTTTTAGGTGATTCTGTTCTGGACACCATATTTTGATATGTCTTTGCAAATCGTGTAAATTTTCAAATAATATTCTACAATGATCACAAGAAATCTTGCTCGGTTGATTATTTTATCATTTATATTTTTTCACTGGTAAGTGGTATTATATTGCTATTGCTAATTCCACATTTATTTAGAATATCATGACGGAATCTTAAAGTCACAGGAGTTGTCGTTTTGAGATCGTTCAGTACAAGCTTAAAACGCTTTCTAGTTGCCTGTTCGATTTTTTCTAAAAAATATTGTATTTTTCATGGCTAGATCTGTTTGTCTAAGGTCATTACGCTTTGCTTATCCACCGGATTTTTGAACAACAATAGATATTGAGAATGTCTTCGTTGTGTGGGATCTTTTCTGAAATACAGATTCTGATTTAAAACCACGACTGATACATTTCTGTGGTGACTTCCTTCTGTAAAGCGATCGGTTATCCGGGGATCCTTTGCCGCTCTCGAAATTAAATCGTCTAACACTATTATATTTCTAAATGAAGGATCGATAAATGAATCTTTTTCTAAATCAAGTGGTATTCCTTGTCCAAACTCAACTTTAGGCAATACGGCTGTTTTTATTTCGTCATACATTGGTTGCCATTTTTTTTAACAACCATAGTATCCTCTCGAGAACGGGTTCACATACATTCTTGACCCTTTGTAATATATTTTTGACAAGCTACGTCTTGTCATAAGATGACGGATCACACAGGATCGCTGTGAACGGATGTCGTAAAACAAAAGCTTCTTCCCTCTTGATATTATATGGCGACTGTTCGGTATCTACACCCTTCTGCGCGGAGGTGGTATATTCCCCTCCTGTGGCGGCGGCGGCGGTATAATATTCCCCTCCTGTGGCGGCGGTGACGGATACACATCAGTGCTCTGCGGATGTGGATATATGATTCCATGTTTGTTTCTATTAGGTCTCAACATGACATCTCTTCTTGAAAATTTAACCAGACATTTTGGACAATTCTTAGAATTCATCCATATAGTTTGACATTCAGATGATAAATGAAAAAAATGCCAAGATATGTATCTTTATGACGTGTGAATTTATTATATTAATCTTCTGATTTTGTTGCTACAGGTTCATTGTAAGATGGACTACCAAAGAGGCAAGACCTGTTCGTATCAACAATGCGGAGCTGATTACTTCAAACAGTCTCTTTTACATCAACATCAACGACTACTGAACCATCATGACTTTTTCACCTTTAATGAATGTCAGAAAAACTTTTACAGAAAGGACAATCTAACTAGACACGAATTGAAACATCAAGATGGTTCTCTTTTCAATTGTAATGATTGTGGAAAATTGTTTGGAAGAAAAGATAATATACAAAGACACGTGGAACAACACCACAATCAATATGGAGGTGAAGCAAAAAGACCTGCATGCAGTGACGAAAACGAAGAACCTATGCATAAGAAAAGACTTACAGCAGAAAGTAGTCCTGATAATTATTATACCCTCAGAGTAACGAAAGAACAACGCATTCCAAAATTTAATACAACTGTTAGATGTGAGAGACCTACCAGATATTGTCAAGATACTTAAAGTGTTTTTCCAATCTATGATGAGTAATATTACAGAATTCATGCACCAAATGATCCCGTTTGCATATCAGTTCAGTGTCCAGAGCTAGAAGTTCCCATTGCTCTTCCATTTGTCAAGTCAAAATATCTGACAGCTGAACGACTCCTCAATGAATTCGAGAGAGTTTTACAGTCCTACGAAGAATTTGCATTAGATGAAACATGTAAGATTGAATTGGTGCATGTAAGTTTACCCGAGGGGGGTGTTGGACGATCTGGTAATTTGTTGATTTGGAAAGACATTATAAAAGAAAAAACAGTTTAATAAGAATCCAAAATAATGATGACAAGTGTTACGCGAGAGCATTGGTTACAGCGAAGGCTCGTAGGGATGGTCATAACACGCGGAGTAGCATCAGACTAGGGAGAACAATCCAAATATATTTTGCATTATCTCTACATCAAGAGGCCGGTGTTCCCTTAGCTAAATGTGGAGTAGAAGAAATAAAACTATTTCAAGCAGTCATGAAAGAATAGAAGATTCATGTGATTTCAAAGGATCATGTCAACTCCTTTATTTATGAAGGTTCGGACGCTGGTAACAAGATTTACCTTTACTTACACAACGAACATTATGACGTGATAACCACAATGTTGGGGTTTTTGAACAAAAAGTACTTCTGTCTTCGGTGTAAAAAATTATATGATAAGAAAGAAAAGCACAAGTGCAAAAACACTTGTAATTGCTGTCTACATATTCATGAAAATGGTATGACTAGTAGGAAACATTGTAAAAATTGTAACCAGTATTTCAAAAATCTGCTATGCCCTTCGTAAGAAACAACAAGCGTCAGGAAAATATACCTGTAAAATCCACTATGGTTGTATTGCATGCTCACAACACATCAACAAAGAAATGCACAGGAAACCTCATAGATGTGGAGAAAAATACTGTAAAATGTGCAAGATTTCTTCAATGAACGTCACCAATGTTATATTAAACCTGTAGACCATCATTCATCCACCAGACAGTCCGACAAATAGGAGTCAGATAGTAGGAAAAGGCAAATGTCATTTATATTTTTCGACTTCGAATATACACAAGAGGAAATGGTACAGTGTGAAGAGGTATAAGTCTGACGAAAATGGAATAAATTGTATAAATTGTCGAAAATGTAATTGTGGAGTATACGAACACATGCCAAATTTATGCGTAGCCCACGAAGTATGTGGACTTTGTCTGGACAAAGATATAACAGACACAAGAGTTTGTGATTTTTGTTGTGAAAACGAAAGAATATTTACAAACCCAAGTACGACAGATGACTTCTGTCGGTGGATTTTCTCTGAAGTAAACACAGGTTGTACGCCTATATGTCACAATCTTAAGGCATACGATAGCTATCCTACTTAGAGTACCTTCATCAAAACGCCATTTTACCTGAGGTTATTTCGACAGGGTCAAAATTCATGTCTATTCATGTACATCAATGCAAACGAATGAAATATTATATCAATTTTCTACCGATGTCACTGTCTGAACTCCCGATAACGCTTTGTTTGATAACCTCCCTGATATTAAATTTTGCAATCCTGATTCCATGAATCCGGAACGGAGAACAGACTATATGAATTGGTACTCCCAACACAAAGATGACCTCTTTGATTTTAATAAAGAACTGCTTAGATGCTACAAGTCTGACGTTGATATACTGCTGAAATGTTGTCTGAAATTCAGAAATATGTTTATGGAAATTACAACTCGAGACGAAACAAAAGGGATCGATCCTTTTGAAAAATGTATAACGATAGATTGTGTATGTCATTTAGTCTACATGACACTTTATTTGAAATCTGAACGAATAGGTATAATCCCACCGCATTGTTACTGACCTGGACAAAAGAAGTCTATACAAGCATTGCATTGGCTTAGGTATTAGTATATTTCCAACCGTAATTGCGTCAACATCCAACACGCTTTTAATGGAGGAGAAAAACAGATAGGACCGCTTAAGGTAGATTGCAATAGGGAGTCAACATCGGGTGAGAAAATCACCTACCAGTTCCATGGCTGTTTTTTGGCATGGTTGATCGAAATGTTTCTCAAGAAGCACTGTAAATCCAGTGACTTACATATGAAGACTTCGTACAAAATGCGATTTCTCGAAGATAAAGAATTTTCATATGAAAGCATATGGGAATGTCAGTTTGATCATAAATGTAAAGTAAACGAAGACTTAAAATCTATGATTGTGGCATCGAAATTATTTTTAACCTTGGAGCCAAGAGATGGATTTTTGTTGTGACAGAACCGAGGCATTTACATTGTTTAGTAAAGCCTACAGAGAAAGGAAAATCAAACATTATGACGTGACTTCTTTATCCATTTATAAATAAAACGGGAAAAGTCCACTTAGGTCAACCTGAGAAAATAACGATGCATTTACAGATATAGAAAATTATGAAGGTTTAATTAAGTGTAAAATCCTTCCCAAAAAAGGAACATTTATTCCCGTTCTACCTTACAAGTCAAACGGAAAACTTATTTTCGGTTTGCGTAACGCTTGCACTGAATTCAAGCAACATATGGCTTGCAAACATAATGAGGAGTGTGCGATCACTGGTACGTGGGTCACCGACGAAGTGACAAAAGCTATAGAAAAGGGATATCATATAATACAAATTTACAAGGTATGACACTTTCAAGAAGTTGCACACTATGACCCTATTACAAAGTCAGGAGGAATGTTTACAGATTACATTAATAAGTTTTTAAATATAAAGGAATAAGCCCTTATATTGCCGAAGTGGTGCAAACCTGATGATAACAAGAGGAAGTATATTCAGGACTACTATAATAAAGAAAGGATATGGCTAAATGCCAACAACAAAGAGGAGAACCCGGGACTGCAACAATTAGTCATATTAATGTTGAATAGTTTCTGGGGGAAATTTGGAGAGAGAACGAACTTACCCCAGAAAACCTATGTATCAGACGTAACAGTTTTCTTTGATATGAATACCATTAACAATCAGGAAATCAAAACTGCTAGATTTGTAAACGAAGAATAGTACAAATGGATTGGGTTCACAAGGAATATGTTATTGACACTTCTGGAATAAGAAATGTAGTGATTGCGGCTAATACAACAGCACGGGCAGGAGGAAAGCTGTACCGATACTTTGAACGCTTAAACAGAAGAACCTTATATGCAGATACCTTCTCGATTATATTTACGGTCGCACCAGGAGAATGGGAACCTGAATTAGGTGATTAGCAAGGCGATTTGACAAATGATATTCCAGATAACGACATATACACTTTCGTTACTGGTGGACAAACACATTACGCTTATAAACTAAGAAAGACTGATGAAGAAGGAATACAAACTTTTGCTAAAGTCAGAGGTATAACCCTTAAAAACAATAATTCTCTGAATATCAACTTTGACACAATACTTAGCATGGTGATGCACAATATAGATGGATATTAAACTGTTGTTGACCAAAACAGGAACGATCGGGATTCACAAGCTACACAAATCATCACAAAGACCGAAGCGAAAGACTATAAAATAGTTTTTGACAAACGAGTAATCCAAAATGATTTATTTTCTGTACCATATAGAATGTAGTTTCTGTATTGTTATATAAATATTCTAATCAACACTTTGCATTAACAATCTTTTTATTCCGACTCTATTGTACAATCACTACAACTGATCAAATTAACATTTATTGTAAATAACGAAAGTAGGATACCGAAGGGACAAGTGTACAATGTCTGTATTGCGAAGAGTTTTGAAGACTATCACTAATCCATAGACAGTGAGAGAAAGAGATAATAAACGCAGTTTGATTTAAGCATAACCCTGTTAAAAAAATCTTTGAGTATCATATATTATTCTTATAGAGTAAGCATTCTTTCACCAATTCAATTCAAAAGTGACAATCTATGTTGGCTTTGGGGTATCTTTATCAGTTTAAAAGGGGTCATCATAACATCTTAAGAATGTGATTCATACCACTTGGGAAAAACACAAATAGTTTTTATTGAACTGACCATCACCGTTTAAATTTTAATTTATTTTAAAGCTACTACAAACTATTACATCATATAATTACATCATTTAGGCTATATTATATACCATGTGCTACAATATGCAGTAAATACCCATATGTAGTTTTGCATTCTAACAAACGAATACTACCAGCCACAAAAAGAGAAACAATTATCATATGCATTTCAATATTTTACAACAACAAAAACGAACAATGACTCATATAATTACATCATTTAAGCGATATCATATAGAATGTGCTACAATATCATTATGCAGCAAATACCCATATGTAGATTTGCATTCTAACAAACAAATACTACTAACCACAAAAAGAGAAACAATTATCATATGTATTTACACATTCTACAACAACAAAAATGAACAGTGATAATTGACAGAAACACACCCTTTACAAACAACAATTAAGACCTACATCTAATATGCATCAACTTCTTTTTGTGTTCTTCCATGCAACTGTTCAAGACGATTTCGCTTAATCACATCGGACCATTTAAATCTTCACGGCAATGGTATTTGTTATCTTAAAATATGTAAATATGGAGATTATTTACCCATGACTCTTTAATTCTACAAGGGAATATTGTTTAACCAGGTGTTATTTTTATACTTAGATGTAATAACCGAGGCACATATGTCACCCAACAAATAATTTCGCTGCACAAATGACTGAAGTAAATAGTGCATCAAACATTATCCGCATAAACCACAACACTTTGCATTAATTAAAGCCAACTGCACTAATTGCATAATTTTCTTTTTCACTACGGGAAATTTAACATGGGGATTTTGGGCTATATGGGGGTCCTATACTACTACTTGGCATTATGGCTCGTGTGAAAGAGTATATGCCATGACGTTGAACAAGTTAAAAATCAACAGAGCGAGTAGTGCATCACACATTATGTGTTCTATACAAACAGCCATTAACCCTATTAATTTGATTTTGTTATTTATTTCTAGAGAATTGAATACAGTGTAGTGAACTAGCCATTTCATTTAAGATTATTTTAATCATTGTGTAATGCATTTCTTATAATGAATAATTTAATTTCGATTAAAGCCATGCTTGTTTTTTTAAATTAATTATCTGAGGGTTAAGGGCTGTTTTAAACTAATGCATACCGTTTAGCGTCAATAATTTTTAGCACTAAATTAGCATATTTAGTTTGAAATACAAATAGGTTATTCAGATCATCGAAAAAACTTCAACACAATGTAATTATCACAAATGAATAAACATTACAGAAAATCAAAAGGGTAATCAAGAATGATAAATTGGAAACATTGGGTGCACAAGACACAAAACTGTTCTTAATCTACATTAGTGTAAATAAATGTATGGTATCATATAAATGTTTATTTGTTTCAAAATGCATGGTTTTCAAATAACAAATAGAAACAATGTCAAAGATATTTAACATATATGCTTTAATCACTCATTCTATCAATGCTCTTAACATAAACATATAGTCAGAGTTCAATAGTTATTTACACTAATACGGTTGTCTTTTAAGTCATTGCACATTTCTCCGTAAATCAATCTGTATTACGACATTTATTGGTTAATTTATCATTCAATTGTGTGCTCTTGAGTACTAATTAAGTACAATTCGGTGTTAGCTAGTAACCGTCCTAATAAAGGATTTCTGTTATCTGATACATGTAGATCAACTGTAATACAAGCAGCCCCAGCGTAGACGCAGACCTCATAGAGGACGCCACTGTTCCCGATTATAATGGGTGGCACAATGGATTGCCTCACAACTCATTCCAGCCTATGACCAATACGGCCTGGGTTCGCGCGCTGCTTTGGCAATTACAAAAGGTACACTCGACTCGCCGACGCATGCAATAAAGCTTACCAGTTGCTTGCCCATGGTCGGTGATTTTCTCCATGTACTCAGGCTTTTTACACAACTAAGACTGGTTGCCATGATGCAACTGAAATATTGCTGAAAGTGGCGTTAAAAATCAGTTATCACCCAAAATGAACCGATTAGAACGACATTTTATCTGCTCTTTTCAGATGTTTTTGACATTACAGGAGAAAAACAATATACCTAGGTTGTCGGTAGACATCAAGCCAATTTTCACTCGCTAGCAAAGCTAACTTTCATTATCCCTGTTGCTGGCGCTTGTGTGATAAGTCATGAATACAGAATGGACCAGATATTCCTTACAACAACCGGACACATTCGTAGTCATTTGTAGCAGATATTCCCTAACGGTCAACAAAGTATGTCTTTCAAAGAAAGGTAATTAAAACGTTGAATATATTTCGTTTTTATTAATGTTAATTATTTCGCTGTTTCGTTTAGGTGAATGTGTTAAGGTCCTTAACGACACGTTTTGCATTGTCTGTCATACTTTGAGTTACGACGTCTGATGACCCCATTAGTATGTTTTATCATGTCGGTCAGTTTTATTCTGAAGAGAAACCGGAGTACTGGAAGAAAACCATCGCCCTGTCGCAAATAACTGAAAATATGCATCATATAAAGTTGCATCTAGTAGAGCCTGCTATGAGAGGGGCTCACAGTGTTAGTGGAGGTAGACATTGAATGTACTTGTAGTTGGAAATCCAACTGCCAAACGATCAGGACAACAAGACCACTTGGTCTCTATTGACAAACATATGATGTGAAATGTTTACCTAACAGGGAGTAATACAGGACCCCCATATAGCCCAAAATTCCCATGTTAAATTCTCTATAGGGAGGAGGAGGAAAATTATGCAATTTGTGGTTTTGGTTTTAATTAATGCAGTGTGTTGTAGTTTATGCTTGAGTGACATATGTGCATCGGTTATTACATATAAGTAAAAATATAACACCTGGTTGAACAATATCCCTTTGTAGAATTAAAGAGGCATAGGTAAATAATCTCCGTATTTAAATATTTAAAGATAACAAATACCATTTCGGTCAAGATTTAAATGGTCCGATGTGATTACACGAAATCATGTTTAACAATTGTATGGAAGAACACAACGTTTGTGATGCATATTAGATGCAGGACTTAATTATTGTATGCAAATGGTGTGTTTCTGTTAATTATCACTGTTCATTTTTGTTGTTGTGAAAGAATTCAAAACTACATATGGGCATTTGCTGCATAATGATATTGTAACACATTCTATATGATATCGCTTAAATAATGTAATTATATGAGTAATTGTTCATTTTTGTTGTTATAAATTTTTGAAATGCATATGCTAATTGTTTCTCTTTGTATGGCTAGTAGTATTCGTTTGTTAGAATGCAAAGCTACATATGGGTATTTGTTGCATATTGTAGCACATTCTACTTGATATCGCTTAAATGATGTGATTCATTATATGATGTAATATTTTGTAGTAAGTTTAAAATCTATTAAAATTTAAAGGGTGAAGAACGGGAACGACGTGTCATATCTTAATAATGTCAATTATATATATATTCACAGGTAATGTTCTTATTTTAATATTAAGTAATCCCTACACCTGCTCATGTTAATCTTTCATTATCCACTTGAATTTTAAGCTGATACTTATAAAGGACCCCATTGGAATAATCTGAATGGCTTGCATGGGCTATCCGTGGTATGAACGTTCTCAGCAGTTACAATAAGTGGATTAAAGTTTCTGTTAATGATGGCAGTTTTATGTTTTACTTTTAAATTAATGAGACATTTGTAAACACTTGTGTATGATGTTGAAATTTTTAAACCTAAATATAGTTTACCTTTTGACTTTATGGTCAGTTCAATAGAGACGATTCGAATCACATTCTTAAGATGTTATGATGACCTCGTATTAAACTGATAAAGTCAATTTTCTATTTAAATCAGAACATATCTCGAGGCCAATTTAATTGTGTTACTTTTGAACAGTTGACCGGATCAAGCCAGACTTTATAAATATATGTTTACAGATATGTTGAACATCGTTTGTATTAATCCGTTGTTGTTCCTGATTGAAAAATAAAATTCCCACAGTGTTGGGCTACCGATGATTTCTAAATAGTTGTAACATTTCAATAAAATAGATCAAGAGGATAAGTGAGAGCTTATTTTAATTGACGTATATCTGGGTATCGCTCAGGGGCCACATTATTTTGATAGATTAGAGACATATTGTAACGGCACGGGTAAGTTGATTACGATCTGCGCGCCAGGTTTAAAATCGTACATAGCTGTCGGAGAGACATCATTGTCCACACCTATATCAACTGAATTGTTCAATTTGGAAAAACAAAAGTCTTTGTAATTAGGAGCTATTTAATAGTGAATTAAACGCTATTTACTAGTGAATTAAAAACAGAATATAAAGGTAAGTACATTATTTAAAGTTTAATTTCAATATTATCTTTGAATTATTAAATATAAAACAATCCCGATGTGACATTGCGATTACTAACGATTAAGAAAGAATCTTATTTTGTATGGAATATTTAAGAAGTTAGTGTTGGAGAATTGAATGTTAAAACGATAATTACTTACTACAAACAGGATAAACTATATTTTTATGTATTTTAGGCTTTATATGAATACTGAATTTATATTTGCTGCTGATTTGAAACGAACAAATATGTAAAGTTGTATGAATAGTCTAGCTTGGGGTATATATAATGTACTGTGAATGGGAATTCATATATGCTTGCTGAAATCTGGCATTACAATCCTCTATCATGAAAATGGAGTCTTAGTGGTTATATCATTGTTATTGTAGGTACGCCTATCTGAAGATATGAATAACACATTTGAAGAAATCTAAATCTCTCAAGGTAAGTGTAAATAGGGGCTTATACTGAATGAGGCTTTAAAAATAACAAATAATATTATGAATATATGCTTTACACATCTATATAACATGTACATCCATAGTTTTCACCCAATAATTAAAGTTTGAAGGCCAATGTAGCCATTTAGCAAAATACTGTTTAGTTCGTCCTTAGTTCGTCCTTTTCCTTTTGTCCTGAACACTTTCTATGCTTTCCATAAATCTCTATCACTGTAATTTTCTGTAAGTCAGATTGATAAAATGTCCTTTAAATATCTTCTCCATTATATTCCTTGATTCTGTATACCGGTACACTTTGTCTCCAAAATCGTTGTGCAACAGTGAATATTTCTCCAGTCGGGTTTTCGTCGTAGTGCAGAGTAAATATATTCCTCATGTGTGGACGAATCACACTATCGCCAATTTTGGATCTAGAGCGTAACAATGGTGAACTCCTTCACGATGGAATGCTCTCTGAACCAATGTGGGTTTAAACTCATGTCCCATGTCCGTGCGAATTCTGTTAGGTCGGCGGTCATTTTTGAAGATATCCTCAAACGCGCGAGCTATCGAATCTCCTTATTTGCCTTTTTACTTTCGTAGCCATAATCTTTTGGAGAATACATCTATGACTACCAAGAAATATGCGAATCCATCATTGTACTTTGAAAATTTAACCATATTCATAATGTCAGTCGACCATTGATCGTCAATTCCTTCTACAACAATGTGGGTCCTATTACTTTGTGTTCTTAATGGTCGTTGCATACTGTAACGTTCTTGTCGTTGAAGCCATACAATTTATCGGGCCCCGAAAAGCTAGCAGGACTGGTCGGGTCATACCATATTTTTTTAAGAGCATCTTCCCAAGACATGCTAACACGGCAACAGTTTTAACAAAAATAACTGCCATAAATGTAAAAACTGTTATTTTAATCATTACTTTTCTTTTAAATTATCGGCATTGCTTTCATCGTCATCATCCTCATCCTCTTCATCGCTTTCACTATCAGAATCAGAGTAATGGTAATGTTCTAGATGCTCTTCCAGTTGATGTCGATATTTTTTCAAAGCCATGCGTAGAGATGTCGGTTCATCATATCCTACTTGGTTGTATAATCTTACAGTGTGCATACTTTTGGTGTGTATTTTTCCATATAGCAACTTCATTATATAACATATTAAAGTATCATATGTATTCATGAATATGTTCCAGTCATCGGGTCGTAATTTGTCTTCAGCTTTATCCATGGCTTCCTCTTCAGTTAACCCCGTCTTCGTGTATTTTTTAATTTTTGATTGCCGTTCTTTGCCATTACCTCCTCGGGGCATTTCCACAAAAGTATTACCAATTTCATCTTCATCATGGCGAGACCTTTCCTCGGAAGTGCTGATTGTAATTTAGTGGTTGTTATAACTTTGGTTTTTTATTTGGTTCGATTTCTTCACTGAGAGCTTCCGTTGTTTTCTTTTTAGTTGATTTTGCTCTGGACGCCATGTTTTGATATGTCTTTGAAAATCGTGTAAATTTTCACTTAATATTGTACAATCGTCACAAGAAATGCTGCTCCGTTGATTATTTTATCATTTATATATTTTTCACCGGAAAGGGGTATTATATTGTTATTGCTAATTCCACATTTATTTAGAATAGCATGACGTAGTCTTAAATGCTCAGGAGTTTTGAGATCGATCAGTACAAACTTAAAAAGCTTTCTAGTTGTCTGTTCGAATTTTTCTAAAAAATATTGTGTTTTTCATAGATAGATCTGTTTGGCTAAGGTCATTAAGCTTTGCTTATCCACAGGATTGTTCAACAAAAATAGACAGTGACAAATTATTCGTTGTGTTGGATCTTTACTGAAATACAAATTCTGATTGAAAACCACGACTGGTAAATTTCTGTGGTGACTTCCTTCTGTAAAGCAATCGGTTATCCGGGGATCCTTTGCCGCTGTCGAAATTAAATCGTCTAACGCTATCATATTTCTAAATGAAGGATCGATATATGAATCTTTTTCTAAATCAAGTGGTACCTCCTTGTTCAAACTCAAACTTATTCCGTAATACATTGGTTGCCATCTTTTATACAAACATAGTATCCTCTCGGGAACGGGTTCACGTACATTCTTGACGTTTTGTAATATATTTTTGACAAGCTACGTCTTGTCACAAGATGACGGACCACGCAGGATCCTTGTGAACGGATGCCGTAAAACAAAAGCGTCTTCCCTCTTGATATTTTATGGTGACTGTTCGGTATCTACAACCGTCTGCGGAGGCGGTGGTATATTCCCCTCCTGCGGCGGCGGTGGTATATTGCACTCTTGCGTCGGCCGCGGTGTTGGTATATTCCCCTCCTGTGGCGGCGGCGGCGGTATAATATTCCTCTCCTGCGGCGGCGGCGACGGATACACATGAATGCTTTGCGAATATGGATTGGTGATTCCATGTTTGTTTCTATTGTCTCAATATGACATTTTTTTCTTGAAAATTGTACAAGACATTTTGAACAAGTCTTAGAATCCATCCGTATAGTTTGACGTTCAGATGTTAAATGAAAAAAATGCCAAGATATGTATCTTGATGACGTGTAAAAATATGATATTAATTGTCTGATTTTTTGTTACAGGTTCATTTTAAGATGGACTACCAAAGAGGCAAGACCTGTTCGTGTCAACAATGCGGAGCTGAGTACTTCAAGCAGTCTCTTTTACATCAAAATCAACGACTTCTGAACCATCATGACATTTTCACTTGTGATGTATGTCAGAAAACCGTTACCAGAAAGAACAATCTAACTAGACACGAATTGAAACATCAAGATGGTTCTCTTTTCAATTGTAATGATTGTGGAAAATTGTTTGGAAGAAAAGATAACACCACAATCAATATGGAGGCGGAGCAAGAAGATCTGCAAGCAGTGACACAAACGAAGAACCTATGCATAAGAAAAGACCTACAGCAGAGAGTAATCCTGATAATTATTATACTCTCAGAGTAAACAAAGAAAAACGCATTCCAAAATTTAATATAACTGCTAGATGTGAGAGACCTACCATATATTGTCAAGATACTTAAAGTGCTTTTCCAGTCTATAATGAGTAATATTACAGAATTCATGAAACCAAATGATCTCGTTTGCATATTAGTT
>MJUT01046623.1:105096-117234 GCA_002080005.1 Gigantidas platifrons
TTCTTTATGCTGATTCATATCTCTTCTCTATTATAGTAGTCTTGAATATAATTCCTCTTGTTATCATCAGTTTTGCACCATTTCGGCCATCCACTGGCTTCTTGCTTTATCTTTAAAAACTTATTATTTAATATGTAAACATTTCTCCTGAATTTGTATTAGGGTCATATTGCGCTTCTTCTTGAAACAGCCATACCTTGTAAATTTGTATTATTTTAATATCCCTTTTCTATAGCCTGTTTTACTTCGTCGGTGACCCACGTTCAAGTGATCGCACGCTCCTCATCTGAATGGATATAAAGAGGTCACGTCATAATACTTGATTTTCCTTCCTCTGTCGGCTTTACTAAACAGTGTAAATGCCTCGGTTCTGCCCCCAAAACATGCATCTCTTGGCTCCAAGGGGAAATCTATTCCCGATGCCACAATCATAGATTTTAAATCTTCGTTAACTTTACATTTCTGATCAAATTGACATTCCCATATGCTTTCATATGAAAATCCTTTATCTTGGAGAAATCGCATTTGTACGAAGTCTTCATATATAAGTCACACATTGTTGTATCTTTAACTGGATTTACAGTGCTTCTTGACAAACATTTCGATCAACCATGCCAAAAACAGGCATGGAACTCGTAGGCGATTTTCTCACCCGATGTTGTCTCCCTATAACAATCTACCTTATACGTCCTATCGGTTTTTCTCCTCCATTAAAAACGTTTTGAATGTTGACGTAATTACTGTTGGAAATATACCTAAGCTAATGCAATGCTTTTATAGACTTCTTTTGTATAGGTCAGTAACAATGCGGTAGGATTGTACCGATTCGTTCAGATTCCAAATAAAGTGTCCTGTAGACTAAATTGCATACAGAAGCTATCGTTATACATTTTTCAAAAGGATCGACCCCCTTTGTTTCGTCTCGAGTTGTAATTTCCATAAACATCTTTCTGAATTTCAGACAACATTTCAGAAGTATATCAACGTCAGACTTGTAGCATCTAAGCAGTTCTGTATTAGAATCAAAGAGGTCATCTTTGTGTTGGGAGTACCAATTCATAAAGTCTGTTCTGCCTTCCGGATTCATGGAATCAGGATTGTCAAATTTAATATCAGGGAGGTCAGCAAAAACTTTGTTGTGATTTTCCTTTCGATTAAACAAATGAGGACAATATCCGTTGCTTATCTCCTCTTCACAAAGCGTTCTCGGGAGTTCAGAGAGTGACATCGGTAGAAAATTGATATAATATTTCATTCGCAGTTTGCATTGAGGTAAATCAATAGACATAAATTTCGACCCTGTCGAAATAACCTGAGGTAAAATGGCGTGTTGACTTAGGTACTCTAAATAGGATAGTTATCGTATGCTTTAAAATTGTGACATATCGCCGTACAACCTCTGTTTACTTCAAAGTAAATCCACCGACAGAAATCATCTGTCATACTTGGGTTTGTAAATATTCTTTCGTTTTCACCACCGAAATCACAAACCATTGTGTTGGTTATATCTTTATCCAGACAAAGTTCACATATTTTGTGGACAACGCATACATTTGGCATGTGTTCGTATACTCCGCAATTAAATTTTCGACAATTTATACATTTTATTCCATTTTCGTCAGACTTTTTATATCCCTCTTCACATTGTACCATATCCTCTTGTGTACAAGTCGAAAACTATTTTTCTCCACATGTATGAGGTTTTCTGTGAATTTCTTTGTTGATGTGTTGTGAGCGTGCAATACAACGATATAGCATTTTACAGGTAGATTTTCCTGGCGCTTTTTTTTTCTTATGAAGGGAACAGCAGATGTCATTTTTGAAATTCCGGTTACAGTCTTGACAATGTGTCCAACTAGTCAAACCATCTTTATGAATATGTAGACAGCAATTACAATGGTTGCTGCACATTTCTTTCTAATCATATATTTTTTTTAACACTGAAGACAGAAGTACTTTTTGTTGAAAAATCAAGACATTGTGGTTATCACGTCATAATGTTCGTCGTGTAAGTAAAGGTAAATATTGATGCCAGCGTCCGAACCTTCATAAACAATGGAGTTGAAAAGATCCTTTAGATCCTACGGATAGATTCAATATAAGTTATTGTAACTTGTTTCTCAATCCTATTGATTATTTCTGATTATGTAATATATATATGTTGAATATTGTAATGTTATGTTGAATTAATTAATAAAATATGTTAAACTAAAAGATCCTTTGGAATCACATGGATCTGGTATTCTTTCATGACTGCTTGAAAGCGCTTTATTTCTTTATTTCGCGCAACACATATCATCATTATTTTGGATTCTTATTAAGCTTCTTTTTTCTGTTATATGTCTTTCCAAATCAATAAAAGTACCAGATCATCCATCCCCTCCATCGGGTAAACTTACATGCACCAATTCAATCTCAAGTGTTTCGTCTAAAACAAATTCTTCGTAGGACTGTAATACTCTCTCGCTTTCAGTGATTAGTCATTCAGCTGTAAGATCTTGTGACTTGACAAATGGAAGGGCTATGGCAAAATCTAGCTCTGGACACTGAACTGATATGCAAGCGAGATCATTTGGTTGCATGAATTCTGTAATATTACTCATTATAGATTGGAAAAGCACTTTAAATGTCTTGACAATGTCTGGTATGACTCTCACATCTAGGTTTCTGACATCGACTTTGTAATGCAAAGCAGTTGTATTAAATTTTGGAATGCGTTGTTCTTTGGTTACTCTGAGGGTATAATAATTCTCAGGATTACTCTCTGCTCTAAGTCTTTTCTTATGCATAGGTTCTTCGTTTTCGTCACTGCTTGCATGTATTTTTGCTCTACCACCATATTGATTGTAGTGTTGTTCCACGTGTCTTTGTAAATTATCTTTTCTTCCAAACAATTTTCCACAATCATTACATTTGAAAAGAGAACCATCTTGATGTTTCAATTCGTGTCTAGTTAGATTGTCCTTTCTGTTAAAGGTTTTCTGACATACATTACAGTTGAAAATGCCATGATGGTTCAGAAGTCGTTGATGTTGATATAAAAGAGACTGCTTGAATTACTCGGCTCCGCATTGTTGACACGAACAGGTTTTGTCTCTTTGGTAGTCCATCTTAAAATGAACCTGTAACACAAAGTCAGACGATTAATATCATATATTTACACGTCATCAAGATACATATCTTGGCATTTTTTGCATTTATCGTCTGAACGTCAAACTATACGAATGGATTTGTCCAAAATGTCTTGTAAAATTTTCTAGAAGAGATCTCATGTTGAGACAAAATAGAAACAAACATGGAATCACCAATCCATATCCGCAGAACACTCATGTGTATTCACCGCCGCCGCCGCAGGAGGGAATATTATACGCCGCCAGCGCCGCAGGAGGGGAATATACCACCACCGCGGCCGCCGCAAGAGGGCAATATACCACTGCCGCCGCAGGAGGGGAATATATCACCGCCTCCGCAGAAGGGTGTAGAGACCGAACAGTCACCATATAATATCAAGAGAGAAGACGCTTTTGTTTTACGGCATCCGTTCACAACGATCCTGCGTGGTCCGTCATCTTATGACAAGACGTAGCTTGTTAAAAATATACTACAAAACGTCAAGAATGTATGTGAACCCGTTCCCGAGAGGATAATATGTTTGTATAAAAGATGGCAACCAATGTAATACGGAATACGTTTGAGTTTGAACAAGGAGTACCACTTGATTTAGAAAAATATTCATATATCGATCCTTCATTTAGAAATATGATAGCGTTAGACGATTTAATTTCGACAGCGGCAAAGGATCCCCGGATAACTGATTGCTTACAGAAGGAAGTCAACACAGAAATGTATCAGTCGTGGATTTCAATCAGAATTTGTATTTCAGTAAAGATCCCACATAGCGAAGAAATTGTCAGTGTCTATTTTTGATGAACAATCTTGTGGATAAGCAAAGCTTAATGACCTTAGCCAAACAGATCTATCTATGAAAAACACAATATTTTTTTAGAAGAATTTTTAAGTTTGTACTGATCGATCTCAAAACTCCTGAGCATTTAAGACTAAGTCATGATACTCTAAATAAATGTTGAATTAGCAATAACAATATAATACCCCTTACCGGTGAAAAATATATAAATGATAAAATAATCAACAGAGCAGCATTTCTTGTGACGATTGTAGAATAGTAAGTGAAAATTTAAACGATTTGCAAAGACATATCAAAACATGGCGTCCAGAGCAAAATCAACTAAAAAGAAAACAACCGGAAGCTCTCGGTGAAGAAATCGAACCAAATAAAAAACCAAAGTTAGAACAACCACCCACTACAATGAGCACTTCCGAGGAAAGCTCTCGCCATGAAGAGGATGAAATTTGTAATACTTTTGTGGAATTGGCCCGAGGATGTAATGGCAAAGAACGGCAATCAAAAATTGAAAAATACACGAAGACGGGTGTAACTGAAGGGGAAGCCATGGATAAAGCTGAAGACAGATTACTACCCCATGACTGGAACATATTCATGAATACATATGATACTTTAATAGGTTATATAATGAAGTTGCTATACGAAAAAATAAACACCAAAAGTATGCACACTGTAAGATTATACAAACCAAGTAGGATATGATGAACAAACGAACCTCTCTACGCATGGCTTTGAAAAAATATCGACATCAACTGGAAGAGCATCTAGAACATTACCATTACCCTGATTCTGATAGTGAAAGCGATGAAGAGGATGATGATGATGACGATGAAAGCAATGCCGATAATTTAGAAGAAAAGTAATGATTAAAATAGCAGTTTTTACATTTCTGGCAGTTATTTCAGTTAAAACTGTTGCCGTGTTAACATGTCTTGGGAAGATTATCTTAAAGAAATACAGTATGACCCGACCAGTCCTGCTAGCCTTTCGGGGCCCGATAAATTGTATGGCTTCAACGACAAGAACGTTACAGTATGCAACGACCATTAAGAACACCAAGTAATAGGACCCACATTGTTGTTGCAGGAATTGACGATCAATGGTCGGCTGACATTATGAATATGGTTAAATTTTCAAAGTACAATGATGTATTCGCATATTTTTTGGTAGTCATAGATGTATTCTCCAAAATATTATGGCTACGAAAGTTAAAAGACAAATAAGGAGATTCGATAGGTCGCGCGTTTGAGGATATCCTCAAAGATGGCCGCCGACCGAACAGAATTCGTACGGACGTGGGACATGAGTTTAAACCCATATTGGTGCAGAGAGCATTCCATCGTGAAGGAGTTCAACATTGTTACGCTCTAGATAAAAAATTGGCGATAGTGTGAGTCGTCCACACCTGAGGAATATATTTACTCTGCAATACGACGAAAACCCGACTGGAGAAATATTCACTGTTGCACAACGATTTTGGAGACAAATTGTACCGGTATACAGAATCAATGATTATAATGGAGAGGATATTTAAAAGACATTTTATCAATCTGACTTACAGAAAATTACAGTGATACAGATTTATGGAAAGCATAGAATGTGCTCAGGACAAAAGGAAAAGGATGAATTAAGGACGAACTAAACAGTACTTCGCTAAATGGCTTCATTGGCCTTCAAACTTGAATTATTTTGTGAAAGCTATTGATGTACATATATGTGTAAAGCATATATTGATAATATTATTTGTTATTTTTAAAGCCTAATTCAGTATAAGCCCCTGTTTGCACTTACCCTGAGAGATTTAGATTTCTTCAAATGTGTTATGCATATCTTCAGATCGGCATACATACAACAACAATGATATAACCACTAAGACTCAGTTTTCTGATAGAGGATTGTATTGCCAGATTTAAGAAAGTCTATACGAATTCCCATCCACAGTACATTATATATACCCTAAACTAGACTATTCATACAACTTTACATATTTTTTCGTTTCAAATCTGCAGCAAATATAAATTCAGTATTCATATAATGCCTAAAATACATAAAAAAATAGTTTATCCTGTTTGTAGTAATTAATTATCGTTTTAACATTCAATTCTCCAACACTAACTTAAGCTTTTTTTAAATATTCCATACAAAATAAGATTATTTCTTAATAGTTAGTAATCGCAATGTCACATCGGGATTGCTTTATATTTAATAATCCAAAGAAAATATTGAAATTAAACTTTAGATAATGTACTTACCTTTATATTCTGTTTTTAATTCACTAGTAATTAACGTTTAATTCACTAGTAAATTGCTCCTAATTACAAAGACTTTTGTTTTTCCAAATTGAACAATTCAGTTGATATAGGACAATGATGTCTCTTCGACAGCTATGTACGATTTTAAACCTGGCGCGCATATCTTAATCAACTTACCCGTGCCGTTACAATATGTCACTAATCTATCAAAATAATGTGGCCCCTGAGCGATACCCAGATATACGTCAATTAAAATAAGCTCTCACTTATCCTCTTGATCTATGTTATGGAAATGTTACAACTATTTGGAAATCATCGGTAGCACAACACTGTGGGAATTCTATTTTTCAATCAGGAAAAACAACGGATTAATACAAACGATGTTCAATATATCTGTAAACATATATTTATAAAGTCTGGCTTGAACCGGTCAACTGTTCAAAAGTAACACAATTAAATTGACCTCGAGATCTGATCTCATTTAAATAGAAAATTAACTTGATCAGTTTAATACGAGGTCATCATAACATCTTAAGAATGTGATTCGAATCGTCTCTATTCAACTGCCCATAAAGTCAAAAGGTAAACTATATTTAGGTTTACAAATTTCAAAATCATACACAAGTGTTTACAAATGTCTCATTAATTTAAAAGTAAAACATAAAACTGCCATCATTAACAGAAACTTCAATCCACTTATTGTAACTGCTGAAACCGTTCATACCAAGGATAGCCCATGCAAGCCATTCAGATTATTCCAACTTTACAAATATCAGCTTAAATTTGAAGTGGATATTAAAAGATCGACATGAGCATGTATAGGGATTACCTAATTTTAAGATAAGAACATTTTCTATGAATATATATATATATATATATATATATATATATATATATATATATATATATATATATATAATTGCCATTATTAAGTTATGACACGTCGTTCCCGTTCTCCACCCTTTAAATTTTAATCGGTTTTAAACTTACTACAAAATATTATATCATATAATGAATCACATCATTTAAGCGATATCATGTAGAATGTGCTACAATATGCAACAAATACCCATATGTAGCATTGCATTCTAACAAACGAATACTACTAGCCATACAAAGAGAAACAATTATCATATGCATTTCAAAATTTATAACAACAAAAATGAACAATTACTCATATTCTTACATCATTTAAGCGATATCATATAGAATATGCTACAATATCATTATGCAGCAAATGACCATATGTAGTTTTGCACTCTTTCACAACAACAAAAATGAACAGTGATAATTAACAGAAACACACCTTTTGCATACAATAATTAAGACCTGCATCTAATATGCATCACAAACGTTGTGTTCTTCCATACAACTGTTCAACATGATTCCTTGTAATCACATCGGACCATTTAAATATTGACTGCAATGGTATTTGTTATCTTAAAATATTTAAATACGAGATTATTTACCTATGACTCTTTAATTCTACAAAGGGATATTGTTTAACCAGGTGTTATATTTTTACTTACATGTAATAACCGATGCACATATGTCACTCAAACTACAACACACTGCATTAATTAAAACCAACAGCACAAATTGCATAATTTTCCTCCTTCTCCCTATGGAGAATTTAACATGGGAATTTTGGGCTTTATGGGGGACCTGTACTACTCCCTGTTAGGTAAACATTTCACATCATATGTCCGTCAATAGAGACCAGTCGTCGTTGTTGTCCTGGTCCTTTGAGAGTTGGATTTCCAACCACAAGTACATTCAATGTCTATCCCCACTAACGCTGTGAGCCACTCTCATGGCAGGCTGTACTCGATGCAACTTTATATGATGCATATTTTCAGTTATTTCCGACACGGCGATGGTTTTCTTCGAGTACTCCGGTTTCTCTTCAGAATAAAACTGACCGACATGATAAAACAGAAATACTATTGACAGAAAAGGTTGAAGATACTAATGGGGTCATCAGACGTCGTAACTCAAAGTATGACAGACAATGCAAAACGTGTCGTTAAGGACCTTAACCCATTCACCTAAACGAAACAACGAAATAATTAACATTAATTAAGCGAAATATATTCAACGTTTTGATTACCTTTCTTAGAAATACATTCTTTGTTGACCGTTAGGGAATATCTGCTACAAATGACTACGAATGTGTCCGGTTGTTGTAAGGAATATCCGGTCCATTCTTTATTCATGACTTATCACACAAGCGCCAGCAACAGGGATAAAGAAGGTTAGCTTTGCTAGCGAGTGAAAATTGGCTTGATGTCTACCGACAACCTAGGTATATTGTTTTTATATTGTAATGTCAAAAAAATCTGAAAAGAGCAGATAAAATGTCGTTCTAATCGGTTCTTTTTGGGTGATAACTGATGTTTAACGCCACTTTCAGCAATATTTCAGTTGCATCATGGCAACCAGTCTTAGTTGTGGAAAAAAGCCTGAGTACATGGAGAAAATCACCGACCATGGGCAAGCAACTGGTAAGCTTTATTGCATGCGTCGGCGAGTCGAGTGTGCCTTTTGTATTTGCCAAAGCAGCGCGCGAACCCACGCCGTATTGGTGATAGGCTGGTATGAGTTGTGAGGCAATCCATTGTGCCACCCATTATAATCGGGAACAGTGGCGTCCTCTATGAGGTCCGCGTCTACGCTGGTGCTGCTTGTATTACAGTTGATCTACATGAATCAGATAACATAAATCCTTTATTAGGACGGTTACTAGCTAACACCGAATTGTACTTAATTAGTACTCAAGAGCACACAATTGAATGATAAATTAACCAATAAATGTCGTAATACAGATTGATTTACGAAGAAATGTGCAATGACTTAAAACGACAACCGTATTAGTGTAAATAACTATTGAACTCTGACTATATGTTTATCTTAAGAGCATTGATATAATGAGTGATTAAAGCATATATGCTAAATATCTTTGACATTGTTTCTATTTGTTATTTGAAAACCAAGCATGTTGAAACAAATAAACATTTATATGATACCATATATTTATTTACACTAATGTAGATTAAGAAAAGTGTTCTGTCTTGTGCACCCAATGTTTCTAATTTATCATTCTTGATTACCCTTTTGATTTTCTGCAATGTTGATTCACTTGTGATAATTATATTGTGTTGAAGTTTTTTTCGATGATCTGAATAACCTATTAGTGTTTCAAACTAAATATGCTAATTTGGTGCTAAACATTATTGACGCGAAACGGTACGCATTAGTTTAAAACAGCCCTTAACCCTCAGATAATTAATTTTAAAAAACAAGCATGGCTTTAATCGAAATTAAATTAATCATTATAAGAAATGCATTACACAATGATTAAAATACTCTTAAATGAAATGGCCAGTTCACTACACTGTATTCAATTCTCTAGAAGTAAATAACAAAATCAAATTAATATGGTTAATGGCTGTTTGCATAGAACACATAATATGGATTTTTGACTTTTTCAACGTCATTAGAAAGCTAAGGCATATGTTCAGAACACATAATGTGTCATGCACTGCTCGCTCTGTTGATTTTTAACTTTTTTAAAGTCATGGAATATACTCTTTCACACGAGCCATAATGCCCTGTAGTAGTACAGGACCCCCATATAGCCCAAAATCACAATGTTAAATTTCACGTAGGGAAAAAAGAAAATTATGCTATTAGTGCAGTTGGTTTTAATTAATGCAATGTGTTGTGGTTTATGCGGATTATTTTTGATGCATTATTTACTTCAGTCAGTTGTAGAATGAGGAAATACATATGATAATTGTTTCTCTTTTTGTGGCTGGTAGTATTCGTTTGTTAGAATGCAAAACTACATATGGGTATTTACTGCATATTGTAGCACATGGTATATAATATAGCCTAAATGATGTAATTATATGATGTAATAGTTTGTAGTAGCTTTAAAATCGATTAAAATTTAAAAGGTGATGGTCAGTTCAATAAAAACGATTTGTGTATTTCCCAAGTGGTATGAATCACATTCTTAAGATGTTATGATGACCCCTTTTAAACTGATAAAGGTACACCAAGCCCAACATAGATTTGTCACTTTTGAATTGAATTGGTGAAAGAATGCTTACTCTATAAGAACAATATATGATACTCAAAGGTTTTCTTAACAGGGTATTGCTTAAATCAAACTGCGTTTACTATCTCTTTCTCTCACTGTCTATGGATTAGTGATAGTCTTCAAAACTCTTCGCAATAAATACATTGCACACTTGTCCCTTCGGTATCCTACTTTCGTTATTTACAATAAGTGTTAATTTGATCAGTTGTAATGATTGTACAATAGAGTCGGAATAACAAGATTGTTAATGCAAAGTGCTGATTATAATATTTATATAACAATACAGAAACTACATTCTATATGGTACAGAAAATAAGTCATTTTGGATTACTCGTTTGTCAAAAACTATTTTATAGTCTTTCGCTTCGGTCTTTGTGATGATTTGTGTAGCTTGTGAATCCCGATCGATCCTGTTTTGGTCAACAACAGTTTAATATCCATCTATATTGTGCATCACCATGCTAAATATAGTGTCAAAGTTGATATCCAGAGAATTATTGTGGTTAATGGTTATACCTCTGACTTTAGCAAAAGTTTGTATTCCTTCTTCATTAGTCTTTCTTAGTTTATAAGCGTAATGTGTTTGTCCACCAGTAACGAAAGTGTATATGTCGTTATCTGGAATATCATTTGTCAAATCGCCTAGCTAATCACCTAATTCAGGTTCCCATTCTCCTGGTGCGACGTAAATATAATCGAGATCGTATCTGCATATAAGGTTCTTCTGTTTAAGCGTTCAAAGTATCGGTACTCCTGCCCGTGCTGTTGTATAAGCCGCAATCACTACATTTCTTATTCCAGAAAATTCAAAAACATATTCCTTGTGAACCCAATCCATTTGTACTATTCTTCGTTTACGAATCTAGCAGTTTTGATTTCCTGATTGTTAATGGTATTCATATCAAAGAAAACTGTTACGTCTGATACATAGGTTTTCTGGGGTAAGTTCGTTCTCTCTCCAAATTTCCCCAAGAAACTATTCAACATTAATTTGACTAATTGTTGCAGTCCCGGGTTCTCCTCTTTGTTGTTGGCATTTAGCCATATCCTTTCTTTATTATAGTAGTCCTGAATATACTTCCTCTTGTTATCATTAGGTTTGCACCACTTCGGCAATATACAGGCTTCTTCCTTTATATGTAAAAACTTATTAATGTAATCTGTAAACATTCCTCCTGACTTTGTAATAGGGTCATATTGTGCAACTTCTTGAAAGTGCCATACCTTGTAAATTTGTTATATACGATATCCCTTTTCTATAGCTTTTGTCACTTCGTCAGTGACCTACGTTCCAGTGATCGCACACTCCTCATTTGAATGTTTGCAAGCCATATGTTGCTTGAATTCAGTGCAAGCGTGACGCAAACCAAAAATAAGTTTTCCGTTTGACTTTTAAAGTAGAACGGGAATATATGTTCCTTTTTTGGGGGAGGATTTTACACTTAATTAGACCTTCATAATTTTCTATATCTGTAAATGCATCCGTTATTATCTCAGGTTGACCTAAGTGGACTTTTCCCGTTTTATTTATAAATGGATAAAGAAGTCACGTCATAATGTTTGATTTTTCTTTCTCTGTCGGCTTTACTAAACAGTGTAAATGCCTCGGTTCTGTCCCAACAAAAATGCATCTCTTGGCTCCAAGGTTAAAAATAATTCCGATGCCACAATCATATATTTTAAGTCTTCGTTAACTTTACATTTATGATCAAACTGACATTCCCATATGCTTTCATATGAAAATCCTTTATCTTCGAGAAATCGCATTTTGTACGAAGTCTTCATATGTAAGTCACCCGTTGTTGTATCATTAACTGGATTTACAGTGCTTCTTGAGAAACATTTTGAACAACCAT
>MJUT01046623.1:141544-155988 GCA_002080005.1 Gigantidas platifrons
TATTAAACTTGTAGTCCATCATTCATCCACCAGACAGTCCGACAAATCGGAGTCTGATAGTAGGACAAGGAAAATGTCATTTATACTTTTCGACTTCGAATGTACACAAGAGGACATGGGACAATGTGAAGAGGAATATACAAAGTCTTACGAAAATGGAATAAAATGTATGAATTGCCGAAAATGTAGAAAGTCGCCGACGGGTTCCATGGTTGTTTTTGGCATGGTTGCCCGAAATGTTTCTCAATATGACTTTGAACAAAATACTATTCCTCCAAGATAAATGATTTTCATATGAAAGCATATGGGAATGTCAATTTGATCAGAAATGTAAAGTAAACGAAGACTTAGAATCTATAATTGTGGCATGAGAAATAGATTTCCCCTTGGAGCCAAGAGGTGCATTTTTTGGCGGCAGAACCGAAGCATTTACACTGTTTAGTAATGCCGACACAGAAAGCAAAATCAAGTATTATGACGTGACCTCTTTATATCACCCGCAGATAATAACGAATGCATTTACAAATATAGAAAATTATGAAGGCCTAATTAAGTGTAAAATTCTTCCCAAAAAAGGAACATATATTCCCGTTCTACCTTACAAGTCAAACGGAAAACTTATTTTGGTTCGTGTCACGCTTGCACTAAATTCAAGCAACATGTGGCTTTCAAACATTCAAATGAGCAGCATGCGATCACTGGAACGTGGGTCACCGACGAAGTGACAAAAGCTGTAGAAAAGGGATATCATATATTACAAATTTACAAGGTATGTCACTTTCAAGAAGTTGCACAATATGACCCTATTACAAAGTCAGGAGGAATGTTAACAAATTACATTAATAAGTTTTTAAATATAATGGAAGAAGCCAGTGGATGGCCGAAATGGTGCAGAACTGATGATAACAAGGGGAAGTATATTCAAGACTACTATAATAAAGAAGGGATATGGCTAAATGCCAACAACAAAGAGAAGAACCCGGGACTGCGACAATTAGCCAAATTAATGTTGAATAGTTTCTGGGGGAAATTTGGACAGAGAACGAACTGACACCAGAAAACCTATGTATCAGACGTAACAGTTTTCTTTGATATGATGACCATTTACAATCAGGAAATCAAAAATCTTGGATTTGTAAACGAGGAAATAGTACAAATGGATTGGGTTCACAAGGAATATTGTATTGGCACTTCTGGAATAACAAATGTAGTGATCGCGGATTATACAACAGCACAGCCAAGAGTAAAGCTCTACCGATACATTGAACGCTTAGACAGAAGAACTTTATATGCAGATACGGACTCGATTATATTTACGGTCGCACAAGGATAATGGGAACCTGAATTAGGTGATTAGCTAGGCGATTTCACAAATGATATTCCAGATAACGACATATACACTTTCGTTACTGGTGGACAAACAAATTACGCTTATAAACAGACTAATGAAGAAGAAATACAAACTTTTGCTAAGGTCAGAGGCATAACCTTTAACCACAAGAATTATCTGGATATCAATTTAGACACTATACTTAGCATGGGGATGCACAATATAGATGAATATTAAACTGTTGTTGACCAAAACAGGATCGCTCTGGATTCACAAACTACAAAGATTGTCACAAAGACCGAAGCTATAGACTATAAAATAGTTTTTGACAAACCAGTAATCTAAAATGACATAATTTCTGTACCATATGGAATGTAGTTTATGTATTTTTATATATATATAAATATTCTAATCAACACTTTGCATTAACAATCTTTTTAATCCGACTCTATTGTACAATCATTACAACTGATAAAATTAACATGTATTGTAAAGAACGAAAGGGACAAGTGTACAATGTCTGTATTGCGAAGAGTTTGAAGACTATCACTAATCGATAGACAGTGAGAGAAAGAGATAATAAACACAGTTTGATTTAAGCATAACCCTTTTAAGAAAAACCTTTGAGTATCATATATTGTTCTTATAGAGTAAGCATTCTTTCACCAATTCAATTCAAAAGTGACAAATTTAATTTGGCCTTAGGGTATATTTATCAGTTTAAAACGGGGTCATCATAACATCTTAAGAATGTGATTCATAACACATTTGTATACACTAATCGTCTTTATTACTACAAACCATTACATCATATAATTACATCATTTAAACTGTATTATATACCATGTGCTACAATATGCAGCAAATACCCATATGTAGTTTTGCATTCTAACATACGAATACTACTAGCCACAAAAAGAGAAACAATTATCATATGCATTCCCACATTTTACAACAACAAAAATGAAGAGTGATATTTAGCAGAAACACACCATTCACAAACAACAAATAAGACCTGCATCTAATATGCATCAACTTCTTTGTGTTCTTCCATTCAAATGTTCAACACGATTTCGTTTAATCACATCGGACCATTTAAATCTTGACGGCAATGGTATTTGTTATCTTAAAATATGTAAATATGGAGATTATTTACCCATGACTCTTTAATTCTACAAAGGGATATTGTTTAACCAGGTGTTTTTTTTTACTTACATGTAATTACCGATGCACATATGTCACCAAACAAATAATTTCACTACACAAATGACTGGAGTAAATAATGCATCAACAATAATCCGCATAAACCACAACACACTGCATTAATTAAAGCCAACTTGCATAATTTTCCTCCTCCCTATGGTGAATTTAACATGGGAATTGTGGGCTATATGTGGGTCCTGTACTACTACCATGGCTCGTGCGAAATAGTATATTTCATAATAAAACAAGAACATCACAATAAAACATATGCCTTTGCTTTCTAATGACGTTGAAAAAGTAAAAAATCACACATTATGTGTTCTATGGAAACAGCCATTAACCCCATTAATTTGATTTTGTTATTTACTTCTTGAGAATTGAATACAGTACAGTGAACTGGCCATTTCATTTTAGAGTATTTTAATGAGTGTGTAATGCATTTCTTATAATGAATAATTTAATTCGATTAAAGCCATGCTTGTTTTTTTTTAATTAATTATCTGAGGGTTAAGGGCTGTTTTAAGCAAATGCATACCGTTTCGCGTCAATATTTTTAGCACTAAATTGTGCTTAGCATATTTAGTTTGGAATACAAATAGGTTATTCATATCTTCGAAAAAACTTCAACACACTGTAATTATTGCAAGTGAATAAACATTGCAGAAAATCAAAAGGGCAATCAAGAATGATTACCTGGCAACATTGGGTACACAAGACACAAAACTTGTCTTAATCTACATTAATGTAAAATAGGTATGCTATCATATTAAACTATATTTGTTTCAACATGCATTTTTTTCAAATAACAAATAGCAACAATGTCAAATATATTTAACATATATGCTTTAATCATTCATTATATCAATGCTCTTAACATACACATATAGCCAGAGTTCAATAGTTATTTACACTAATACGGTTGTCTTTTAAGTCATTGCACATTTCTCCGGAAATCAATCTGTATTGCTACATTTATATGTTAATATACCATTAAATTGCGTGCTCTTGAGTACTAATTAAGTACAATTCGGTGTTAACTAGTAACCGTCCTAATAAAGCATTTCTGTTATCTGATTCATGTAGATCAACTGTAATACAAGCAGCACCAGCGTAGACGCAGAACTCATAGAGGACGCCATTGTTCCCGATTAGAATGGGTGGCACAATGGATTGCCTAACAACTCATACCAGCATATCACCAATACGGCGTGGGTTCGCGCACTGCTTTCTTACAGTGTGCATAATTTTGGTGTGTATTTTTCCACAATACAACTTCATTATATACCCTATTAAAGTAGCATATTTATTCATGAATATTTTCCAGTCATCGGCTCGTAATTTGTCTTCAGCTTTCTCCATGGCTTCCTCTTCAGTTAACCCCGTCTTCATGTATTTTTCAATTTTTGATTGCAGTTCTTTGCCATTAACTCCTCGGGCCATTTCCACAAAGGTTCTAAAAACTTCATCTTCATCATGGCGAGAGCTTTCCTCGGAAGTGCTCATTGTAATGGGTGGCTGTTCTAACTTTGGTTTTTTATTTAGTCCGATTTCTTCACTAAGAGCTTCCGGTCGTTTTCTTTTTAGTTGATTTTGTTGTGGACAGCATGTTTTCATATGTCTTTGCAAATCGTGTAAATTTTCAAATAATATTCCACAATCGTCACAAGAAATCACACTGGCAAGTTCCTCTTGACACGTCTGATCACTTGGAATTTATTCTTCAAAATGATCTCCTTGATTATTTTATCATTTATATTTTTTCACTGGTAAGGGGTATTATATTGTTATTGCTCTATCCACATGTATTTAGGATACTATGACCTAGTCTTAAATGCTCAGGAGTTGCCGGTTTGAGATCGTTCAGTACAAACTTAAAAGGCTTTCTAGTTGCCTGTTCGAGTTTTTCATGGATAGATCTGTTTGGCTAAAGTCATTATGCGTTGCTTATCCACAGGATTTTTGAACAAAAATAGATAGTGACAATTTCGTCGTTGTGTGGGATCCTTACTGATATACATATTCTGATTTAAGACCACGACTGATAAATTTCTGTGGTGACTTCCTTCTGTAAAGTGACCGGTTATCCGAATATCTTTGCCGCTGTCGAAATTAAATCGTCTAACGCTATCCTATTTCTAAATGAAGGATCGATATATGAATCTTTTTCTAAATCATGAGGTATTCCTTGTTCAAACTCATCTTTAGGCCATACAGTTTTTTTATTTCGTCATACATTGGTTGCCGTCCTTTATACAACCATATTATCCTCTCGGGGACGGGTTCACATACATTCTTCACGTTTTGTAATATATTTTTGACAAGCTAGGTCTTATCACAAGATGACGGACCACGCAGGATCTCTGTGAACGGATGCCGTAAAACAAAAGCTTATTCCCTCTTGATATTATATGGCGACTGTTCGGTATCTACACCCTTCTGCGGCGGCGGCGGTATATTCACCTCCTGCGGCGGTTTTGGTATATTATCCTCTTGCGGCGGTCGCGGTGGTGGTATATTCCCCTCCTGTGGCGGCGGTGGCGGTTAATAGTCCCCTCCTGCGACGGCAGCGGCGGATACCCATGAGTACTTTGCGGAAATGGATGGGTGATTCCATGTTTGTTCTATTGTCTCAACATGACATTTTTTCTTGAAAATTTTACAAGACATTTTGGACAAGTCTTAGAATCCATCCGTATAGTTTGACGTTCAGATGATAAATGAAAAACATGTCAAGATCTGTATCTTTATTACTTGTAAATATATGATATTACTTGTCTGATTTTTTGTTACAGGTTCATTTAAAGATGGACTACCAAAGAGGCAAGACCTGTTCGTGTCAACAATGCGGAGCTGAGTACTTCAAGCAGTCTATTTTACATCAACATCAACGACTTCTGAACCATCATGACATTTCCACTTGTAATGTATGTCAGAAAACCTTTACCAGAAAGGGCAATCTAACTAGACACGAATTGAAACATCAAGATGGTTCTCTTTTCAATTGTAATGATTGTGGAAAATTGCTTGGAAGAAAAGATAACACCACAATCAATATGGAAGCGGAGCAAGAAGATATGCAAGCAGTGACAAAAACGAAGAACCTATGCATAAGAAAAGACCTATAGCAGAGAGTAATCCTGATAATTATTATACCCTCAGAGTAACCAAAGAACAACGCATTCCAAAATTTAATACAACTGCTAGATGTGAGAGACCTACCAGATATTGTCAAGATACTTAAAATGCTTTTCCAATCTATCATGAGTAATATTACAGAATTCATGAAACCAAATGATCTCGTTTGCATATTAGTTAAGTGTCTAGAGCTAGATTTTTCCATAGCTCTTCCATTTGTCAAGTCACAATATCTTACAGCTGAACGACTACCCAGTGAAATCGAGAGAGTATTCGACGACCTGGTATTTTTTTTTTGATTTGGAAAGACATTATCAAAGAAAATAAGAAGCTTAATAAGAATCCAAAATAATGATGACCATTGTTGCGCGAGATCATTGGGTACAGCGAAGGCTCGTAGTGATGGTTATAAAAAGTGGAGTAGCATCAGACGAGGGAGAAAAATTCAAACATATTTTTCATTATCTCTTAATTAAGAGATCGGTGTGCCCTTAGCGAAATGTGGAGTAGAAGAAATAAAACGCTTTCAAGCCGTCATGAAAGAATACAATATCCATGTGATTTCAAAGGATGATTTCAACTCCATTATTTATGAAGGTCCGGACGCTGGCAACAAGATTTTCCTTTTACTTACGCAACGAGCATTATGACGTGATAACCACAATGTCCGGATTTTTTAACAAAACGTACTTCTGTCTTCAGTGTAAAAAAGGATATGATAAGAAAGAAAAGCACAAGTGCAACAACCCTTGTAATTACTGTTTACATATTCATGAAACTGGTTTGACTAGTAGGAAGCATTGTCAAGATTGTTACCGGTATTTCAAAATTCACAAATTATTATTACTATAATAAAACGTGTGACAAGTTATCTTTTGATCATAAAACCTCACATGCAAAAAAATCATACTAAAATCATTTTGGGACTTATAAAAATCGCAAGTAATATAGCCTTAAACGCAAAGCTAGGTCGTTTCCCATTATCGCTGGTCAGAGAGTCATCTTTTTACTTGTTGAAATAATTCAATATATGATGTTATATGTTTATAATGTATGTATGTTAAATTGTTCTTGTTTTTGCTTGACTGTAATTATTAACTAATATTATATGATTTTGATTTGATTTTTGGTGTTTTAGCGCGACTTCCAGCAATATTTTAGCTATATCATGGCGACCAGCTTTAGTGGTGGAAGAAACCGGAGTACCTGGAGAGAACCACCGACCATGGGCAAGCAATTGGTAAGCTTGCCCACTTGCGGTTGCGAGTCGATTGCACCTTTTTTTGTAATTTACAAACCCGGGCGCGAACCCACGGCGTCATTAAATATCTCTCTCTCTCTCTCTCTATATATATATATATATATATATTCCAATTAAGGATTTCAAACAATATACGTAATAATTGCTTGAAAATAACTTGATTAATGTCCATATGTATTCATATCATTACTTCTGTATTTTAAATTAAAATATCCATTATGTTCATTAACATACGTTTTAATAATCAGACCCACTTGTAGGGTGAACGGTCCTACTTTTAGGGCGAATGGACCCATGGCGATCGGACCCAGGGCGAACGTGTAGTTAGGGCGGACGGACCCGATACCCCTGTGCACGACTCCCGGATGATTTTTTTTATTTTTGGAACTTCAAGAGCCTGTGGCACTCATAATCATAGTCACTAGTAAAAAACATGTCTATGCGTAGATGCGATGCTCGCCTGTAGGCTGTGCCTAATCCATATTATATAAAAATAACAATGAGCTTGATATATCAATATAATTGAACGACACCGGTGGCGTAGTGGTAATCGTGCTCGCCTTGAGTTCAGTAGAGCGATGATTTAGGCCCAGGTCGGGTCAAACCAAAGATTATACAAGTTGTATATGTTGCTTCTCGCTAAACACGCAGCATTAAGGAGGAATAGCAAATAATGGTTGGAACAGAATCAGAATAATGTGTCGAAGTGGAGTGACATGTCTACCCGCGGATTTTTGTTTCAGTGAGCTAGCACTATAACAATCCAACTCAACGTGTTGGTCAAGAACAAAGCGGACCAAATCATCATCTTATTGAAACATAACTTGTTTTCGCTAAGCAATAATCCCTCACTCACTCAATATAGTTGATTCAGTGGCTTTTAATGTGCCCAGAATATTCATCGTCGTCTTAAATATTAGGTATCATTTCGTCACACAAACAAACAACCTGAGAAAAAAAGACAACCACGGAAATAATTGGTATATATTTGATAGTTGTTGATTACATTTGAACATTTAAAATTATATAATTTTAATGCATTCTATCTTGTTTTCTCTTTTAATAAGATTTTTGAATTGATACACCTGGTTGGTTTATAGTATGTCTTACCTGCCTTTTCAATGTTCGTACAATTATGTTGTTTAATTTAATTCAATTTACTAAATTTAAAGCTACTTGTGTATACCAGTAGTTTGATTAAGGACGGTGCTCGAAATTTGTAGCTATATCCTCAAGCATGTACTTGTAAACTGACTATTCTTTGCGTATGCCAATATTGCTACACTGTTAATATATGTGTTTCCTAACAGTAGTAATTGTATGCTTTCCATTTAAAACAGTTACCTCTGCTTACCTTTTGTCTTTTCTGTTTCTTCGGCATAATTTTGCTACCTACTTCTGGGAATTGCTCACCCCAATTTGTCTACCACACTGGTTCCGCTGCCTATTGCTTCAAGTAATTTATGTTATTCACTAAATAATAAGACAATCTCAAAAGTACAAGATTCCGAGAGATATTCGAATAAATGGACAATCCGGATTTAAAAAGAATAAAATACAAAAACAAAAAATTAGGTAAAAACTCTAAAGAAAAGGGTAAAGACTCGACCAACACGAACTCCAAAAATCAGATAAATAAATCAGGTGTTCAGATAGTGTTAGATCATCATGTCCCATTAATGACATATGTTGCTATTTCCTAATTCATGCATGCAATATGTACATCATATTAAGTAAAAATATTTGCTAAATAACCAAAATGATCTTTGTCATTTTAGATTTCATTATGAAATATCGTTAATATTATTCCCATATCGCTTACCCTGCGCGAATGTCTATAAATGTCAAATTACTGTAATATAGCCTTGACAAATAATTACACTGACTGCACCTTTCTTTTTGTGTCTTATCGTCAAACAAAATATTAGCATGATTACGTAATGCATACTATTGGTTGTATGCATCTTTTACTATGGTATGCAACTTAAATTGGGTCACTGGTATGTATTTACGCGTTAGTTGTTGTTATTTACAATAGCCATATACAGTATGACTACGTCATGTGTCAATTATCCTTTCTCAGCAAACCAAATTCAAGTGTAATTTATACCTCTACTAAAAACGTAATATTTCGTGTTAAAAAAGAATAATTGTATTTACAAATAGATAAAGAAAATTACACTGCTTGGAATACGATAGGAAATAAGGGAAAAAACACTCTACGTGTAGTATCATTTTCAACAAAATATATTATCCAAATACGAAATATATTTGCGTTTTTGTAACTTTATCCACAACAAGCCTCTTTTGTCTAAGGTTAATATAACACGATTTGACTTTAAGTTGAAAAATCTCAGTAACCGCTGAAAATATCTAGCTAAATATAAATTATGTACTAGATTACTATCCCCTCTACTACCAACTGCGTCCTATAAGCTATTAAGCACACATAAATTGTTATTAAGTGACTTTGAAATTTAGGGCGAAACGTTTTTTTTTCGCCCTAATAAAAATGTCGCCCAAACCCATATAAAATTGACCAAAAATTTCGCCCAACCTGTCCATTTGTATATATATATATATATATAATTGGATAACAGTTCATCGTCAAACCTATTAATAAGTGTTGTAATTTTTTTCAAGAGTCACATTTCCCTTCCACGAAAAAGACCCCATATAGAAAAATATTTCGCTTTTCCAAGGTATAAAATTAAACCCACAAATGGTTCTGAATGCACTATATTTCACTTTTACTGTCACATTGATTTCCTTGCCCCTTCAAAACAGATGTGGTGTCTGGTAAACAGTTGATGGGAAATAAAATAATATTGTAATAGAACGTAAAACTGGGTCGTTGCATATTATAGTAGTAGCTCCTACACCAACTGTTCTTTCCATTTTTGGCACCCTTCAATAATTATATTAGTAGTTCCCCCTCCCCCCTTCCACACACAATGCTTCTTAAATATCAGATAGCACTGAATTATGCTTGTAACTTTTAAAACTACAAGCAATTGTTTGTTTGTGTCTAAAAAAGTTAATCCTATTAGATTCTTTGGTAAAGGAACATCTACATTATGTTTTATTTTGTGGGAATGAGTTTTGTAAAGGAGTTGTATATGATAATTCAGACGAGGTATGTTTCCTGTTGATAGCAGAGTTACCAATGTATTTCACTCTTGGCCATGCTGACAAAATGTTCACTATTATATATATATATACAAATGTATGTACAAGAAAATGCAACATATTATGGAACATTGGATAAAAAGCTGTTTTATGTGAATAACATATTTATGTCTCTGGAGTTTACTCTCAATTTACTATTTCAAAGTTTGACATCTTTTTCTAGAAGTATACTGATATTTTGCGATTGTGCATTGCATACAAAAAATCTACATGCAAGCAGTTCGATCGTTTTACATCACCTTTGGTGCTTTCATTTTTTTCTTTTGCCAATGGGGCTGGATTGTCTGTTTTTCTTCGATTGATGGATTATGATTATCCCGTTGGTAATTCCAAACTCTTCTTGACAAAAGCTTGCAAAATATCAACTGCATATTAAAGACAGGGAAAACGACATTCATTCTTTACCATCTTACGACGGAATGTTCTGTTAATTTGGGACTTAATCAACGTCAAAAGGAAACAAAAACTAATGTAGTTTAGTACCTAATTGTAAAGTTTTACATGTTTTATATATTATTTCTTTT
This sequence comes from Gigantidas platifrons, assembly GCA_002080005.1. NCBI lineage: Eukaryota > Metazoa > Mollusca > Bivalvia > Mytilida > Modiolidae > Gigantidas > Gigantidas platifrons. The sequence goes on from MJUT01046623.1 coordinate 152,187, forward strand.
TTAACTTTCAACTTTTTGTCGGCTTTTCGAGTTTCTAGTGTTATATTGCCTAGTAATCTATTGGCTTGTATTCTATTGCCCGTTGTTTATATTTCCTGGCTACTGTTGACCTTTGCTGTGATTATACAGAACAATTTCATGAATATGCATTGCCAATCTAAAATCTTGAATAGTTCACACAGGATTACAGCGTATGCAAGCATCGTAATATAAAACGATGTAACGCTTTGAATGCGACGTTTTGTGCATAATCNTAGCTTCGTGTGCGGTACAATTCCTGCCGTTATGGCTCTTTCAGCTCTTTAATAGAAACAAATGTATATTATCAAAACAATGTATCGTATTAAATACTCAGGAATCTAATAAAATATGAATAGGGGTAATGGCTGTTTGTGACAAACACATAATGTGTGACACACTGCACGCACAGATGACTTTGAATCTCTCAATCCAAAAAGAAATTGTAAACCTTATCCTATATTTGTTTTCAAATATAGTGAAGAAAACCTGTTTATTATCAAAATGAAATGATACATTGCCAAACATTCATAAACAAATATTATAATTGATTGCTAATTAAACGTTTAGTTCTAAATAATGTATTACATTCTCAAAAATGTTATAACAAAATATGATTAATTGGGTTAATGGGTGTTTGTAACGAACACATAATATATCAATCGCTGCATGCATTGTTGGGTTTTCGACTTTCTCACAATAAAAAGAAAAACATAAAGGTGATATTATGTTTGTGATTAAATATGGTGAAGAAAACCTGGTTGCTATCAAATTAAAAATGATACATTATCAACAATTCATTAACACACATTGTAATTGATTGTTAATAAAACGTTTAGTTCTAAATAATGCATTACATTCTCAAAAATGTAATAACAAAATATTATTAAAAGGGTTAATGGCTGTTTGTAACACACACATAATATATCAGTCGCTGCATGCATTGTTGAGTTTTTGACTTTCTCAGAACAAAAAGAAAACATGAATATGATATTGCATGAGTGTTCAAATAAAGTGAAGAAAACACGTTTATTAAGAAAACAAAAATTGTACATTATAAGAAATTCATTAACAAATATTTTAATTGGTTGTTAATGACATCTTTAGTTACACACTACTCATGGCAATCTCAAGAAATTAATAACAAAATAAAAATAATAGGGTTATTGGCTGCTTACCAAAAACAGATAATATTGATCTTTGACTTTTTCAAAGGGTAAGGTAAACATAAGTTTTTATTGTATATGTGATCAAAATAAGCATTATACAACATTAGATATCCATTAATGCATATCTTAGTTGACTCTTAATGCACTACTTAGTTATACACAACGTATTGCATTCTTTGGAATTCAACGAAAATATAAAATGAATAGGGTTAATGGCTGTTTGAAACGAACACATACTATATCAATCATTGATTACACTGTTGACTTTTGACTTTCGTTAGATAAAAAAAGAACGCATGAGGTTCCCAATCTGAGCAAAACTACGATGGTCGAGAACTAACGGCACTGACAAACCAGTTAAATTGTAACCCCCAGCAGCGTAGGATATAAATAGACTATGTTCTAAAATTTATTCTAAAATTTAAAACAGAAAACACACATTTCAGAACAAGACAAAAATAGAAAGGTACAATTTTTGTACACTTGCTGAAATATCAACACGCAATTTCTGTTTTTCAAATGTCAATTTTCAGACGCATTACGAAAATCAAAGTATCTTACATAGTAAACACAATATCAATTTCTAGATATTGAAATATCCATCCGTAAAATCAGCGTTGCAACAAAGAAATACTGATAGATGAGCAAACGTGCATATAAGTACCCGATTTTAACTGGGATTTATAATATATGAATGTTGCATGCATGCTCTTTCTGATATTTAAGTTACTCGTCCTCTTACAATTGACTCTATATATGGACTATATTTTTGTTCGGGCGGAAGGTTGCGACACATGTTGTGTAAAGCAGTGTCGGCCAGTTTGTATTCCTCATGCACGAGTGCTAACATTAAACAATAGCTTACTATATTCGATCTTTTAAAAATACAAAAGGACAAGCAATGATCTACAACATATACACATAAAACCAATATCAGGTAACACCAACCGCGCTTAAAACATGCGATGAACTCAGCTGCTCCGGAAGAGTTTCAGTTCCTGTATATATCTAAATCCTGGTAATGAAGTTCAATTCAAGTAAATGTATATTTAGGAATATTGTTTGATCAGAATGATAAGATATTGCTTGGAATCTTCTGGGATATCGTTATATCTTTTCGATAGGAATTTCATGTGAAATGATTGTTGGTCTGTTTAAAAAACTAGAGAAAATGGGCACACATAATAATATACTGGATAAGAAATGCAAACGAAAAACCTGTATCATCTCTAACATCATCATTCTTACACAGGCTTCATGTGTTCTTGTTTTATCCTACGAAATTCCTACTCAACAGTGCAATCAATGATTGATATAGTATGTGTTCGTTTCAAACAGCCATTAAACCTATTCATTTTATATTTTCTTTGAATTCCAAAGAATGGTATACGTTGTGTATAACTAAGTAGTGCATTAAGAGTCAACTAAGATATGCATTAATGGACATCTAATTATGTATAATGCTTATTTTGATCACATATACAATAAAAACTTATGTTTACCTTACCCTTTGAAAAAGTCAAAGATCAATATTATTTGTTTTTGGTAAGCAGCCAATAACCCTATTATTTTTATTTTGTTATTAATTTCTTGAGATTGTCATGAGTAGTGTGTAACTAAAGATGTCATTAACAACCAATTAACATATTTGTTAATGAATTTCTTATAATGTACAATTTTTGTTTTCAAAATAAACGTGTTTTCTTCACTTTATTTGATCACTCATACAATATTATATTCATGTTTTCTTTTAGTTCTGAGAAAATATAAAACTCAACAATGCATGCAGCGATTGATATATTATGTGTTGGTCACAAACAGCCATTAACCCTATTAATAATATTTTGTTATTACATTTTTGAGAATGTAATACGTTATTTAGAACTAAACCTTTGATTAACAATCAATTACAATATTTGTAAATGAATTTTTGCTAATGTTTCATTTTTATTGTGATAACAAACAGGTTTTCTTCACAATATTTGATCACAAACACTAGTTCACCTTTATTTCTTCTTTTTCTTGTGAGAAAGTCCAAAACTCAACAATGCATGCAGCGATTGATTTATTATGTGTTCGTTACAAACAGCCATTAACCCTATTATTTTTATGTTGTAATTAATTTGATGAGGTTGCTATGAGTTGTGTATAACTAAATATGTCATTAAAGACAAATTAAACTATGTGTTAATGGATTTTTTTATAATGTACAATTTTTATTTTAAAAATAAACATGTTTTCTTCACTTTATTTGATCACTCATACAATATCATATTCATGTTTTCTTTTTGTTCTGAGAAAGTCCCAAACTCAACAATGCATGCAGCGATTGATATATTATGTGTTCGTTACAAACAGCCATTAACCCTATTATTTGTATGTTGTTATTAATTTTATGAGGTTGCTATGAGTTGTGTATAACTAAATATGTCATTAAAGACAAATTAAACTATGTGTTATTGGATTTCTTATCATGTACAATTTTTATTTTAAAAATAAACGTGTTTTCGTCACTTTATCTGAACACTCATACAATATCATATTCATGTTTTCTTTTTGTTCTGAGAAAGTCCAAAACTCAATAATGCATGCAGCGACTGATATATTATGTGTGT
>MJUT01046623.1:169833-202891 GCA_002080005.1 Gigantidas platifrons
TAATTTTCCGTTTGACTTGTAAGGAAGAACGGGAATATATGTTCCTTTTTTGGGAAGAATTTTACACTTAATTAGGCCTTCATAATTTTTTATATCTGTATATGCATCCGTTATTATCCCAGTGTGACCTAAGTGGACTTTTCCCGTTTTATTTATAAATGGATATAAAGAGGTCACGTCATAATACTTGATTTTCCTTTCTCTGTCGGCTTTACTAAATAGTTTAAATGCCTCGGTTCTGCCGCCAAAAAATGAATCTCTTGGCTCCAAGGAGAAAACTATTTCCGATGCCCCAATCATTCATTTTATGTCTTCGTTAACTTTACATTTCTGATCAAATTAACATTCCCATATGCTTTCATTTGAAAGTCCTTTATCTTGGAGAAATCGGATTTTGTACGAAGTCTTCATATGTAAGTCACCCATTGTTGTATCATTAACATGATTAACAGTGCTTCTTGAGAAACATTTCGGGCAACCATGCCAAAAACAATCATGGAAGTCGTAGGCGATTTTCTCACCCGATGTTGTCTCCCAATAAAAATCCACCTTAAACGGTCCTATCTGTTTTTCTCCTCCATTAAAAACGTGTTGAATGTTGACGTCATTACGGTTGGAAATATACCTAAGCCAATGCAATGCTTTTATAGACTGATTATGTTCAGGTCGGTAACCAAGCGGTGGGATTATACCGATTCGTTCCGATTCCAAATAAAGAGTCATGTAGAATAAATTACATACAGAAGTTATCGTTATACATTTTTCAAAAGGATCGATCCCTTTTATTTCGTCTCGATTTCTAATTTCCATAAACATTTTTTTTTTCAGGCAAGATTTCAGCAGTAAATAAACGTCAGACTTATAGCATCTAAGCAGTTCTTTTTATAAAATCAAAGAGGTCATCTTTGTGTTGTGACTGCCAATTCATCAAGTCTGTTCTCCGTTCCGGATTCATGGAATAATCAGGATTGTAAAATTTAATATCAGGGAGGTTATCAAAAAATTTGTTGTGATTTTCCTTTCGATTAAACAATGCGGAAAATATCCGTTGCTTATCTCCTCTTCACAAAACGTTATCGGGAGTTCAGACAGTGACATCGGTAGAAAATTGATATTTCATTCGCAGTTTGCATTGAGGTACATCAATAAACATGAATTTCGACCCTGTCGAAATAACCTCAGATAAAATGGCGTTGTGATGTGGGTACTCCAAAAGAGGATAGCTATCGAATGCTTTAAAATTGTGACATATCGGCGTACAACATGTGTTTACTTCAGAGAAAATCCACTGACAGAAGTCCTCTGTCGTACCTGGGCCTGTAAATATTCCTTCATTTTCACCGCAGAAATCACAAACGTTTGTATCTGTTATATATTTGTCCTGACAAAGTTCACATACTTTGTGGGAAACGCATATATTTGGCCTGTGTTCGTATACTCCAGAATTACATTTTCGACAATTCATACATTTTATTCCATTTTCGTCAGATTTTGTATACCCTCTTCAAACTGTACCATGTCCACTTTTTGTACATTTGAAGTCGAAAAATTTAAATGACATTTTCCTTTCCCTACTATCTGACTCCGATTTGTCGGACTGTATGGTGGATGAATAATGGTCTACAGGTTTAATATAACATTGGTGAGGTTCATCGAAACAATCCTTGCACATTTTAAAGTAATTTTTTCCACATCTATGTGGTTTTCTGTGCATTTCCTTGTTGATGTGTTGTGACCATGCAATACGACGATAGTGCATTTTACAGGTATATTTTCCTGACGCTTTTTGTTTCTTACGAAGGCCGTAGCAGATGTCATTTTTGAAATACTGGTTACAATCTTGACAATGCTTCCTACTAGTCAAACCAGTTTCATGAATATGTAGACAGTAATTACAAGGGTTGTTGCACTTGTGCTTTTCTTTCTTATCATATCCTTTTTTACACTGAAGACAGAAGTACGTTTTGTTCAAAAATCCCGACATTGTGGTTATCATGTCATAATGCTCGTTGCGTATGTAAAGGAAAATCTCGTTGCCAGCGTCCGGACCTTCATAAATAATGGAGTTGAAATGATCCTTTGAAATCACATGGATCTTGTATTCTTTCATGACTTCTTGAAAGCATTTTATTTCTTCTACTCCACTCGCTAAGGGCACACCGATCTCTTGATTAAGAGATAATGCAAAATATGTTTGGATTTTTCTCCCTAGTCTGATACTACTCCACTTTTTATAACCATCACTACGAGCCTTTGCTGTACCCAATGATTTCGCGCAACAATGGTCATCATTATTTTGGATTCTTATTAAACTGTTTTTTTTTTCTTTTATAATGTTTTTCCAAATCAAAAAAATACCAGGTCGTCCAACCCCTCCATCGGCTAAAATCACATGCACCAATTCAATCTCAAGTGTTTCGTCTAAAGCAAATTCTTCGTAGGACTGTAATACTCTCTCGATTTCAGTGGGGAGTCGTTCAGCTGTAAGATATTGTGACTTGACAAATGGAAGAGCTATGGGAAAATCTAGCTCTAGACACTTAACTAATATGCAAACGAGATCATTTGGTTTCATGAATTCTGTAATATTACTCATTATAGATTGGAAAAGCACTTTAAGTATCTTGACAATATCTGGTAGGTCTCTCACATCTAGCAGTTGTATTAAATTTTGGAATGCGTTTTTCTTTGGTTACTCTGAGAGTATAATAATTCTCAGGATTACTCTCTGCTGTAGATCTTTTCTGATGCATATGTTCTTCGTTTGTGTCACTGCTTGCAGATCTTCTTGCTCCGTCTCCATATTGATTGTGGTGTTATCTTTTCTTCCAAACAATTTTCCACAATCATTACAATGGAAAAGTGAACCATCTTGATGTTTCAATTCGTGTCTAGTTAGATTGTTCTTTCTGGTAACGGTTTTCTGACATACATTACAAGTGAAAATGTCATGATGGTTCAGAAGTCGTTGATCTTGATGTAAAAGAGACTGCTTGAAGTACTCAGCTCCGCATTGTTGACACGAACAGGTCTTGCCTCTTTGGTAGTCCATCTCAAAATGAACCTGTAACAAAAAATCAGACAATTAATATCATATTTTTACACGTCATAAAGATACATATCTTGGCATTTTTTTCATTTATCATCTGAACGTCAAACTATACGAATGGATTCTAAGACTTGTTCAAAATGTCTTGTACAATTTTCAAGAAAAAATGTCATGTTGAGACAATAGAAACAAACATGGAATCACCCATCCATATCCGCAAAGCATTCATGTGTATCCGCCGCCGCCGCCGCAGGAGGGGAATATTATACCGCCGAGCCGTCACAGGAGGGGAATATACCACCACCGCGGCCGACGCAAGAGTGCAATATACCACCGCCGCCGCAGGAAGGGAATATACCACCTCCTCCGCAGAAGGGTGTAGATACCGAACAGTCACCATATAATATCAAGAGGGAAGACGCTTTTGTTTTACGACATCCGTTCACAACGATCCTGCGTGGTCCGTCATCTTGTGACAAGACGTAGCTTGTCAAAAAATATTACAAACGTCAAGAATGTATGTGAACCCGTTCCCGAGAGGATAATATGTTTGTATAAAAGATGGCAACCAATGTATTACGGAATAAGTTTGAGTTTGAACAAGGATGTACCACTTGATTTAGAAAAATATTCATATATCGATCCTTCATTTAGAAATATGATAGCGTTAGACGATTTAATTTCGACAGCGGCAAAGGATCCCCGGATAACCGATTGCTTTACAGAAGGAAGTCACCACAGAAATTTATCAGTCGTGGTTTTCAATCAGAATTTGTATTTCAGTAAAGATCCAACACAACGAAGAAATTGTCACTGTCTATTTTTGTTGAACAATCCTGTGGATAAGCAAAGCTTAATGACCTTAGCCAAACAGATCTATCTATGAAAAACACAATATTTTTTAGAAAAATTCGAACAGGCAACTAGAAAGCTTTTTAAGTTTGTACTGATCGATCTCAAAACTCCTGAGCATTTAAGACTACGTCATGATATTCTAAATAAATTTGGAATTAGCAATAACAATATAATACCCCTTACCGGTGAAAAATATATAAATGATAAAATAATCAACGGAGCAGCATTTCTTGTGACGATTGTACAATATTAAGTAAAAATTTACACGATTTGCAAAGACATATCAAAACATGGCGTCCAGAGCAAAATCAACTAAAAAGAAAACAACCGAAGCTCTCAGTGAAGAAATCGAACCAAATAAAAAACCAAAGTTAGAACAACCACCCATTACAATGAGCACTTCCGAGGAAAGCTCTCGCCATGATGAAGATGAAATTTGTAATACTTTTGTGGAAATGGCCCGAGGAGGTAATGGCAAAGAACGGCAATCAAAAATTGGAAAAATACATGAAGACGGGGTTAACTGAAGAGGAAGCCATTGATAAAGCTGAAGACAAATTACGACCCGATGAATGGAACATATTCATGAATACATATGATACTTTAATAGGTTATATAATGAAGTTGCTATATGGAAAACTACACACCAAAAGTATGCACACTGTAAGATTATACAACCAAGTAGGATATGATGAACCGACATCTCTACGCATGGCTTTGAAAAAAATATCGACATCAACTGGAAGAGCATCTAGAACATTACCATTATTCTGATTCTGATAGTGAAAGCGATGAAGATGATGAGGATGATGACGATGAAAGCAATGCCGATAATTTAGAAGAAAAGTAATGATTAAAATAACAGTTTTTACATTTCTGGCAGTTATTTCAGTTAAAACTGTTGCCGTGTTAGCATGTCTTGGGAGGATGCTCTTAAAAAAATATAGTATGACCCGACCAGTCCTGCTAGCTTTTCGGGGCCCGATAAATTTTATGGCTTCAACGACAAGAACGTTACAGTATGCAACGACCATTAAGAACACAAAGTAATAGGACCCACATTGTTGTAGAAGGAATTGACGATCAATGGTCGGCTGACATTATGAATATGGTTAAATTTTCAAAGTACAATGATGGATTCGCATATTTCTTGGTAGTCATAGATGTATTCTCCAAAAGATTATGGCTACGAAAGTTAAAAGACAAATAAGGAGATTCGATTGCTCGCGCTTTTGAGGATATTTTCAAAGATAACCGCCGACCGAACAGAATTCGCACGGACATGGGACATGAGTTTAAACCAACATTGGTTCAGAGAGCATTCCATCGTGAAGGAGTTCACCATTGTTACGCTCTAGATCCAAAATTGGCGATAGTGTGATATATTTACTCTGAACTACGACGAAAACCCGACTGGAGAAATATTCACTGTTGCACAACGATTTTGGTGACAAAGTGTACCGGTATACAGAATCAAGGATTATAATGGAGAAGATATTTAAAGGACATTTTATCAATCTGACTTACAGAAAATTACAGTGATACAGATTGATGGAAAGCATAGAATCTGCTCAGGACAAAAGGAAAAGGACGAACTAAGGACGAACTAAAGAGTACTTTGCTAAATGGCTACATTGGCCTTCAAACTTTAATTATTGGGTGAAAGCTATTGATGTACATGATATATAGATGTGTAAAGCATATATTCATAATATTATTTGTTATTTTTAAAGCCTCATTCAGTATAAGCCCCTATTTACACTTACCTTGAGAGATTTAGATTTCTTCAAATGTGTTATTCATATCTTCAGATCAGCGTACCTACAATAACAATGATATAACCACTAAGACTCCATTTTCATGATAGATGATTGTAATGCCAGATTTCAGCAAGCCTATATGAATTCCCATTCACAGTACATTATATATACCCCAAACTAGACTATTCATACAACTTTACATATTTTTTCGTTTAAAATCAGCAGCAAATATAAATTCAGTATTCATATAAAGCCTAAAATACATAAAAATATAGATTATCCTGTTTGTAGTAAGTAATTATCGTTTTAACATTCAATTCTCCAACACTAACTTAAGCTTTTTCTTAAATATTCCATACAAAATACGATTCTTTCTTAATCGTTAGTAATCGCAATGTCACATCGGGATTGTTTTATATTTAATAATTCAAAGATAATATTGAAATTAAACTTTAAATAATGTACTTACCTTTATATTCTGTTTTTAATTCACTAGTAAATAGCGTTTAATTCACTAGTAAATAGCTCCTAATTACAAAGACTTTTGTTTTTCCAAATTGAACAATTCAGTTGATATAGGTGTGGACAATGATGTCTCTCCGACAGCTATGTACGATTTTAAACCTGGCGAGCAGATCGTAATCAACTTACCCGTGCCGTTACAATATGTCTCTAATCTATCAAAATAATGTGGCACCTGAGCGATACCCAGATATACGTCAATTAAAATAACCTCTCACTTATCCTCTTGATCTATTTTATGGAAATGTTACAACTATTTAGAAATCATCGGTAGCCCAACACTGTGGGAATTCTATTTTTCAATCAGGAACAACAATGGATTAATACAAACGATGTTCAACATATCTGTAAACATATATTTATAAAGTATGGCTTGAACCGGTCAAATGTTCAAAAGTAACACAATTAAATTGGCCTCGAGATCTGATCTGATTGAAATAGAAAATTATCTTTATCAGTTTAATACGAGGTCATCATAACATCTTAAGAATGTGATTCGAATCGTCTCTATTGAACTGACCATAAAGTCAAAAGGTAAACTATATTAAGGTTTAAAAATTTCAACATCATACACAAGTGTTTACAAATGTCTCATTAATTTAAAAGTAAAACATAAAACTGCCATCATTAACAGAAACTTCAATCCATTTATTGTAACTGCTGAGAACGTTCATACCACGGATAGCCCATGCAAGCCATTCAGATTATTCCAATGGGGTCCTTTATAAGTATCAGCTTAAAATTCAAGTGGATAATAAAAGATCAACATGAGCAGGTGTAGGGATTACTTAATTTTAAAATAAGAACATTATCTGTGAATATATATATAATTGCCATTATTAAGATATGACACGTCGTTCCCGTTCTTCACCCTTTAAATTTTAATCGATTCTAAACTTACTACAAAATATTACATCATATAATGAATCACATCATTTAAGCGATATCATGTAGAATGTGCTACAATATGCAGCAAATACCCATATGTAGCTTTGCATTCTAACAAACGAATACTACTAGCCATACAAAGAGAAACAATTATCAGATGCATTTCAAAAATTTATAACAACAAAAATGAACAATTACTCATATAATTACATTATTTAAGCGATATCATATAGAATGTGCTACAATATCATTATGCAGCAAATGCCCATATGTAGTTTTGCATTCTTTCACAAAAACAAAAATGAACAGTGATAATTAACAGAAACACACCCTTTGCATAAATAATTAAGTCCTGCATCTAATATGCATCACAAACGTTGTGTACTTCCATACAACTGTTAAACATGATTTCGTGTAATCACATCGGACCTTTTAAATCTTGATGGCAATGGTATTTGTTATCTTTAAATATTTAAATACGGAGATTATTTACCTATGACTCTTTAATTCTACAAAGGGATATTGTTCAACCAGGTGTTATATTTTTACTTACATGTAATAACCGATGCACATATGTCACTCAAGCATAAACTACAACACACTGCATTAATTAAAACCAACACCACAAATTGCATAATTTTCCTCCTCCTCCCTATGGATAATTTAACATGGGAATTTTGGGCTATATGGGGGTCCTGTACTACTCCCTGTTAGGTAAACGTTTCACATCATATGTCTGTCAATAGAGACCAAGTGGTCGTTGTTGTCCTGATCGTTTGGTAGTTGGATTTCCAACTACATGTACATTCAATGTCTACCTCATTAATTTAAAAGTAAAACATAAAACTGCCATCATTAACAGAAACTTCAATCCATTTATTGTAACTGCTGAGAACGTTCATACCACGGATAGCCCATGCAAGCCATTTACCAAAAAGGACCCCATTGGAAATAAGCTGAATGGCTTTCATGGGCTATCCTTGGTGAGAAAGTTCTCAGCAGCTACAATTGGTGGATTGAAGTTTCATTTAAAGATGGCAGTTTTATGTTTTATTTTTAACTTAACGAGAAATTTTTAAACACTTGTGTATGATGTTGAAATTTTTAAACCTAAATATATTTTACCTTTTACCTTTACCTTTACCTCAACTAACGCTGTGAGCCCCTCTCATAGCAGGCACTACTCGATGCAACTTTATATGATGCATATTTTCAGTTATTTGCGACAGGGCGAAGGTTTTCTTCGAGTACTCCGGTTTCCCTTCAGAATAAAACTGATCGACATGATAAAACAGAAATAATATTGACAGAAAAGGTTGAAGATACTAATGGGGTCATCAGACGTCGTAACTCAAAGTATGACAGACAATGCAAAACGTGTCGTTAAGGACCTTAACCCATTCACATAAACAAAACAGCGAAATAATTAACATTAATTAAGCGAAATATATTCAACGTTTTAATTACCTTTCTTTGAAAGACATACTTTGTTGACCGTTAGGGAATATCTGCTACAAATGACTACGAATGTGTCCGGTTGTTGTAAGGAATATCCGGTCCATTCTTTATTCATGACTTATCACACAAGCGCCAGCAACAGGGATACAGAAAGTTAGCTTTGGTAGCGAGTGAAAATTGGCTTGATGTCTACCGACAACCAAGGTATATTGTTTTTATCCTGTAATGTCAAAAACATCTGAAAAGAGCTGATAAAATGACGTTCTAATCGGTTCATTTTGGGTGATAAATGATTTTTAACGCCACTTTCAGCAATATTTCAGTTGCATCATGGCAACCAGTCTTAGTTGTGGAAAAAGCCTGGGTACATGGAGAAAATCACCGACCATGGGCATGCAACTGGTAAGCTTTATTGCATGCGTCGGCGAGTCGAGTGTACCTTTTGTAATTGCCAAAGCAGCGTGCGAACCCAGGCCGTATTGGTCATAGGCTGGTATGAGTTGTGAGGCAATCCATTGTGCCACCCATTATAATCGGGAACAGTGGCGTCCTCTATGAGGTCCGCGTCTACGCTTGGGCTGCTTGTATTACAGTTGATCTACATGTATCAGATAACAGAAATCCTTTATTAGGACGGTTACTAGCTAACACCGAATTGTTCTTAATTAGTACTCAAGAGCACACAATTGAATGATAAATTAACCAATTAATGTCGTAATACAGATTGATTTACGAAGAAATGTGCAATGACTTAAAAGACAACCGTATTAGTGTAAATAACTATTGAACTCTGACTATATGTTTATGTTAAGAGCATTGATAGAATGAGTGATTAAAGCATATATGTTAAATATCTTTGACATTGTTTCTATTTGTTATTTGAAAACCATGCATGTTGAAACAAATAAACATTTATATGATACCATACATTTATTTACACGAATGTAGATTAAGAAAAGTTTTGTGTCTTGTGCACCCAATGTTTCCAATTTATCATTCTTGATTACCCTTTTGATTTTCTGCAATGTTTATTCACTTGTGATAATTACATTGTGTTGAAGTTTTTTCGATGATCTGAATAACCTATTTGTATTTCGAACTAAATATGCTAATTTAGTGCTAAAAATTATTGACGCTAAACGGTATGCATTAGTTTAAAACAGCCCTTAACCCTCAGATAATTAATTTCAAAAAACAAGCATGGCTTTAATCGAAATTAAATTATTCATTATAAGAAATGCATTACACAATGATTAAAATAATCTTAAATGAAATGGCCAGTTCACTACACTGTATTCAATTCTCTTGAAATAAATAACAAAATCAAATTAATAGGGTTAATGGCTGTTTGTATAGAACACATAATGTGTGATGCACTGCTCGCTCTGTTGATTTTTAACTTGTTCAACGTCATGGCATATACTCTTTCACACGAGCCATAATGCCCAGTAGTAGTATAGGACCCCCATATAGCCCAAAATCCCCATGTTAAATTTCCCGAAGGGAAAAAGAAAATTATGCAATTAGTGCAGTTGGCTTTAATTAATGCAATGTGTTGTGGTTTATGCGGATTATGTTTGATGCACTATTTAGTTCAGTCATTTGTGCAGCGAAATTATTTGTTGGGTGACATATGTGCCTCGGTTATTACATCTAAGTATAAAAATAACACCTGGTTAAACAATATCCCCTTGTAGAATTAAAGAGTCATGGGTAAATAATCTCCATAATTACATATTTTAAGATAACAAATACCATTGCCGTGAAGATTTAAATGGTCCGATGTGATTAAGCGAAATCGTCTTGAACAGTTGTATGGAAGAACACAACGAAGTTGATGCATATTAGATGTAGGTTTTAATTGTTGTTTGTAAAGGGTGTGTTTCTGTCAATTATCACTGTTCATTTTTGTTGTTGTAGAATGTGGAAATACATATGATAATTGTTTCTCTTTTTGTGGTTAGTAGTATTTGTTTGTTAGAATGCAAAACTACATATGGGTATTTGCTGCATAATGATAGTGTAGCACATTCTATATGATATCGCTTAAATGATGTAATTATATGAGTCATTGTTCATTTTTGTTGTTGTAAAATATTGAAAGGCATATGATAATTGTTTCTCTTTTGTGGCTGGTAGTATTCGTTTGTTAGAATGCAAAACTACATATGGGTATTTACTGCATATTGTAGCACATGCTATATAATACAGTTTAAATGATGTAATTATATGACGTAATAGTTTGTAGTAGCTTTAAAATCAATTAAAATTTAAACGGTGATGGTCTGTTCAATAAAAACGATTTGTCTTTTTCCCAAGTGGTATGAATCACATTCTTAAGAAGTTATGATGAACCCTTTTAAACTGATGAAGATACCCCAAGGCCAACATAGATTTGTCACTTTTGAATTGAATTGGTGAAAGAATGCTTACTCTATAAGAATAATATATGATACTCAAAGGTTTTCTTAACAGGGTTATGCTTAAATCAAACTGCGTTTATTATCTCTTTCTCTCACTGTCTATGGATTAGTGATAGTCTTCAAAACTCTTCGCAACACAGATATTGTACCCTTGTCCCTTCGGTATCCTACTTTCGTTATTTACAATAAATGTTAATTTGATCAGTTGTAATGATTGTACAATAGAGTCGGAATAAAAAGATTGTTAATGCAAAGTGTTGATTAGAATATCTATATAACAATACAGAAACTACATTCTATATGGTACAGACAATAAATCATTTTGGATTACTCGTTTGTCAAAAACTATTTTATAGTCTTTCGCTTCGGTCTTTGTGATGATTTGTGTAGCTTGTGAATCCCGATCGATCCTGTTTTGGTCAACAACAGTTTAATATCCATCTATATTGTGCTAAGTATAGTGTCAAAGTTGATATCCAGAGAATTATTGTTTTTACGGGTTATACCTCTTACTTTAGCAAAAGTTTGTATTCCTTCTTCATTAGTCTTTCTTAGTTTATAAGCGTAATGTGTTTGCCCACCAGTAACGAAAGTGTATATGTCGTTATCTGGAATATCATTTGTCAAATCGCCTACCTAATCACCTAATTCAAGTTCCCATTCTCCTGGTGCGACCGTAAATATAATCGAGTCCGTATCTGCATATAAGGTTCTTCTGTTTAAGCGTTCAAGGTATCGGTACAGCTTTACTCTTGCCCGTGCTGTTGTAAAAGCCGCAATCACTACATTTCTTATTCCAGAAGTGTCAATAACATATTCCTTGTGAAAGCCAATCCATTTGTACTATTCTTCGTTTACAAATCTAGCATTTTTGATTTCCTGATTGTAAATGGTATTCATATCAAAGAAACATGTTACGTCTGACACATAGGTTTTCTGGGGTAAGTTCGTTCTCTCTCCAAATTTCCCTCAGAAACTATTCAACATTCATTTGACTAATTGTTGCAGTCCCGGGTTCTCCTCTTTGTTGTTGGCATTTAGCCATATCCTTTCTTTATTATAGTAGTCCTGAATATACTTCCTCTTGTTATCATCAGGTTTGCACCACTTCGGCAATATACGGGCTTCTTCCTTTATATTTAAAAACTTATTAATGTAATCTGTAAACATTCCTCCTGACTTTGTAATAGGGTCATAGTGTGCAACTTCTTGAAAGTTTCATACCTTGTAAATTTGTAATATATGATATCCCTTTTCTATAGCTTTTGTCACTTCGTCGGTGACCCACGTTCCAGTGATCGCACACTCCTCATTATGTTTGCAAGCCATATGTTGCTTGAATTCAGTGCAAGCGTGACGCAAACCGAAAATAAGTTTTCAGTTTGACTTGTAAGGTAGAACGGGAATAAATGTTCCTTTTTTGGGAAGGATTTTACACTTAATTAGACCTTCATAATTTTCTATATCTGTTAATGCATCCGTTATTATCTCAGGTTGACCTAAGTGGACTTTTCCCGTTTTATTTATAAATGGATAAAGAAGTCACGTCATAATGTTTGATTTTCCTTTCTCTGTCGGCTTTACTAAACAGTGTAAATGCCTCGGTTCTGTCCCAACAAAAATCCATCTCTTGGCTCCAAGGTTAAAAATAATTTCGATGCCACAATCATAGATTTTAAGTCTTCGTTAACTTTACATTTATGATCAAACTGACATTCCCATATGCTTTCATATGAAAATTCTTTATCTTCGAGAAATCGCATTTTGTACGAAGTCTTCATATGTAAGTCACCCGTTGTTGTATCATTAACTGGATTTACAGTGCTTCTTGAGAAACATTTCGATCAACCATGCCAAAAAACAGCCATGGAACTGGTAGGCGATTTTCTCACCCGATGTTGACTCCCTATTGCAATCTACCTTAAGCGGTCCTATCTGTTTTTCTCCTCCATTAAAAGCGTGTTGGATGTTGACGCAATTACTGTTGGAAATATACTAATACCTAAGCCAATGCAATGCTTTTATAGACTTCTTTTGTCCAGGTCAGTAACAATGCGGTGGGATTATACCTATTCGTTCAGATTCCAAATAAAGTGTCCTGTAGACTAAATGACATACAAAATATATCGTTATACATTTTTCAAAAGGATCGATCCCTTTTCTTTCGTCTCGAGTTGTAATTTCCATAAACATATTTCTGAATTTCAGACAACATTTCAGCAGTATATCAACGTCGGACTTGTAGCATTTAAGCAGTTCTTTATTAAAATCAAAGAGGTCATCTTTGTGTTGGGAGTACCAATTCATTAAGTCTGTTCTCCGTTCCGGATTCATGGAATCAGGATTGCAAAATTTAATATCAGGGAGGTTATCAAACAAAGCGTTCTCGGGAGTTCAGACAGTGACATCGGTAGAAAATTGATATAATATTTCATTCCTTTGCATTGATGTACATGAATAGACATGAATTCCGACCCTGTCGAAATAACCTCAGGTAAAATGGCGTTTTGAGGTATGTACTCTAAATAGGATAGCTATCGCATGCCTTAAGATTGTGACATATCGCCGTACAACCTGTGCTTACTTCAGATAAAATCCACCGACAGAAGTCATCTGTCGTACTTGGGTTTGTAAATATTCTTTCGTTTTCACAACAGAAATCACAAAATATTGTGTCTGTTATATCTTTGTCCAGACAAAGTCCACATACTTCGTGGGCAACGCATAAATTTGGCATGTGTTCGCATATTCCACAAATACATTTTCGACAATTTATACAATTTATTCCATTTTCGTCAGACTTATACCTCTTCACACTGTACCATGTCCTCTTGTGTACATTCGAAGTCGAAAAATATAAATGACATTTTCCTTTTCCTTCTATCTGACTCCTATTTGTCGGACTGTCTGGTGGATGAATGATGGTCTACAGGTTTAATATAACATTGGTGACGTTTATCGAAAAAATCTTGCACATTTTACAGTATTTTTCTCCACATCTATGAGGTTTTCTGTGCATTTCTTTCTTGATGTGTTGTGAGCATGCAATACAACCATAGTTGATTTAACAGGTATATTTTCCTGACGCTTGTTGCTTCTTGCGAAGGGCATAGCAGATTTGTTAAATACCGGTTACAATTTTTACAATGTTTCCTACTAGTCATACCATTTTCATGAATATGTAGACAGCAATTACAAGTGTTTTTGCAATTGTGCTTTTCTTTCTTATCATATCATTTTTTACACCGAAGACAGAAGTACTTTTTGTTCAAAAACCCCGACATTGTGGTTATCATGTCATAATGTTTATAGAATAGAATAGAATGGAAAACTTTATTTTAAGTCGGGTTTACATATAACATTACAAACATAAGCTCTGTAGAGCTTTTTGCCGACATTAATAACAGTAACAACACATACATTTAAAACATATAAATACACAAGCATGCCCCATATAACATAGGACAACAGTTGAAGCATTGGCCAGATACACATACATACAAGCATAGCATAAGGAAAGCAAAATTGCATGCAACATTAAAGCACTAACAAATTTGACTAAAAAGCAGATACAAAGCGAAAATAACAATAAATAAAGCAATACTGAAAAAAAAAAAAAAAAAAAAAAAAAAAAAAAANAAAAATCTGAAAGCACTCAACATAAAATGAAGCATGAAAAATATTAAGATCTGCAGATACAAAGCAAAAAAAATAAAAACAAACACAAAAATCTGAAAGCACTCAGCATAAAATGAAACATTAGTTAAGATCTGCAGGAGCCACATCTGCATGAGTTGCCATTCCAGTTATTGATCAGACTTTTAAACTGATTTAGGTTCGTCTGCGCACGGATTGCATCAGGCAACTCATTCCAGAGTGTAGCTCCAGCATACCTTAATGAATGCAGACCAAAATTTGTTGTTCTCACCTGTGGAATTTCTACTGTTTGTTGTCGTCTAAAAGAGTAAGATATATGTTTAAAATTAACAATGTCATTGAGATAAGCCGGTGACTGTTTGTGAAGGATTTTGAAAATTTCTATGGCCATCATTCGTAGACGTCTTATTTTGAGAGAGGGTAAACCAGACTTTAACAAAAGAGTATCATAACCACTATTAAAATCCTCATAGATAAACCTCAAAGCACGTTCTTGTATCTTTTCCATTTTTTCAGTATTACTTTCCCCACAAAAATGACAGACCACAGGACAATAATTGAAATTAGACATAATATAAGAGTGATAAATAGTTAGCCTCCCCAATTTAGATAAATGTTTTCCAATTCTTTTTAGTACATTTAACTGCCTTGAAGCTTTTATACAAATTTCAGAGATATGTGTATTAAACTTTAGATGACAATCTATTGTCACCCCCAGGAGCTTTACCTCATTTTCACACAGAATTTCATTCCCATCCAAATAAAATTTTATATCCCCATTTTTTGATTTATTCCCAATGGCAATGGCCTGAAATTTGTCCGGATTAGCTTTTATTTTGTAATTAGCGAACCAATCAATTAAAATTGCACTTTCCTTTTCCAGAGATTTAACTAATCCATTTAAATCTGGCCCTGAGTGTGACAATGTATTGTCATCTGCATAATTATAGAGCTTATTTTCTTTTACAAAATTGAAAATGTCGTTAAGAAATACATTAAAAAGCACAGGCCCCAAGATTGACCCTGTGGAACACCTTTATAAATATTTTGCCATGTACTAAAGTAGGTACCAACTTTTACACATTGTTTTCTATTTGATAAATAGTCATCAATAAGACTAAGTGCATTTTCACACAGACCATAGCCCTTTAATTTTAAAAGAAGAAGATCATGAGGCAGACAGTCAAAGGCCTTCGATAGGTCCATAAGCACAGCAGCTACATACAAATTATTATCGACTGCTTTTTTCCAGTCCTCAATTACTTTTAGAAGAGCTGTATTGCAGCTATAGCCAGGCCTAAAGCTGACAAGTAGGGATTAAATATATCATCAAAATAATCTATGAGCTGCTGGTATATGGCCCTCTCGAAGAACTTTGACACTACTGGTAATATGCTAATAGGTCTATAGTTTCCTGCCTCTAACTGACAATTTTTTTGTGAAGTGGCACAACCTGTGCTTCTTTTAGATTGTCAGGAAACTTTGCACTACTAATAGACTTATTTATAAGTTTTGTTATAGGTTTTACAATTACAGGTTTCGCAATTTTCATTATTTTCACTGATACACCATCAAAGCCAGTAGCTTTCTTCACATTAATCTTATTTATTTGTTTCTCCACAAAATCATCACTGATTTCAGTAAATGATAGATTACCTTCAAAATTACAATTTTCTCTGATGGCCTGGATGCTTGGATGATTATCATCCACAGTACAACTTTCACTGCCAATGTCTTTAGCTACATTAACAAAATGATTATTAAAGATTTCTGCAACATCAGACTGATTACTAATTATTTCATCATTGTTACATAATATAACATTATTTTCAAAATTACTACCCTTGTTTGTTAAAAAAGGGTTTGATTGTTGGCCAAAAATCTTTTTGTTTTGGACCACCAGTGCAGCGCTCCATAAAATAGTTTCTGATAGACTTACGTCTCAGTTTATTTACTAAATTTCTTTGCTGGCGATATGTTTCCCAGTTTTTCTTTGATCTTAAATGTAAATATTTGTTGTGTAACATTTGTTTTTTGTATATTGCTTTTCTTAGTTGTTGGTTTATGAAAGGCGCTGGTTTGTGTACAGTTTTTCTTTTTTTCATTGGTATGTGGTTGTCAACTATACCCATTAATTTAGTATGGAAGGTGTTGTATGCCTCATTTACATTATCTGCATTTTCTATCAATGTGGTTAAATTTGCCTGTTCCAGATCTTGCAAGAACTTTTCTTCATTTAGTTGTTTATAGCTTCTGTATGTTTTAAACGTTTTTTTGGTAGACGGCATATCTGATTTCATTTGTACCGAAATGATGTTATGGACATCACTCAATCAACAATTAAAATGTGTGGTGTTTTGGAGCAAGTTTTTTCTGTTAGTTAGGATGACGTCATTTAATGTAAGTTTTGCATTTTTTGTGAAACAAGTTGCACCTTTTATTATGTTTTCAATTCCACAAATATCACAAACTGTGTTTAATGGTGTACTTTTTTCTACTGAAAGTAAATCATAATTTAAATCACCAAGAAAAATCATATTATCATACTTTACAGATATTTTATCATAGGTCTTAGTAAAGTCATTAATAAATTCATTATCAGAAATTGTTTGTGGTCTATACATTCCAGATATTAACCATTTTTTACCATTTACTAACAGATCTACTGCTATGGATTCAATTGTCTCACACTCCAGGTTCTTCTTTCTCTCGCATGCCAGATCGGATCGAAGGTATATCACTAATCCACCACCATTCCCATTTCTATCCTTTCTCCATATGTGAAAATTGTCAACCTTAAATTGTGCATCAGGAAATGACTGGTCCAATTTTGTTTCTGCAATGATTAGAAGATCCACTATGTTTTTACACAAACGTTCTTTAATTGAGCAGAATTTGTAGCGTAGGCTGTTAATATTTAGGTAAGAGCTGATGAATTTATTTGGGTGTTGTTTTCTTACCCTATAAAGTTCTTGAAATATATCATTCGAAGCATCATGGTGATTTTCACATGTGTCAATATTTACATCGGAAGTTGATATGTCAGTCAAAGGGAGACAACTACAGTTGCTATTTACACTGTTATCATTTTCATTATTGTCAAAATATGAATCTGAGAACTGAGGAAGTAAGCATGAATGACAGTACCATTCTTCATTTGAGTTGGATAATTCATTATAATCAGTGACTGATAATTGGATGCATTTAGCATGGTACCAGTATGAACATCCATCACATAGGATACCTCGTTGGTTACTTTTTACCGGCTTTTCACAGTTTCCACATGGGTATCTCACGGGACCAGGATTTTCTGCTATGTCCCCACTAATAAGAACTAAAAGGATAAATCTATATGTATTTGGGTTCTTGATCGTTCTAAAGTAAGTTTTTCTTTTGTTTTCTTTGTTTACATCGACGGCACCTCTATTGTTAAACATTTGATTTAAAACAAATTCATAGTGATCGGTGTTTCTACTGGATAAATAATCGACAGTGTCTATTTTGTCAATGTTCTGCAGGTTGAATGGAACATTTTGTGATGTTATTCTGATTGAAATTCCCAACATTAGGAGAGCTGTCAAAATTCCTTTTAACCCTGCCGCCATTTTTTTAAGGGTTCCTTGTGTAAGCGTCCGAACCTTCATAAATAAAGGAGTTCACATGATCCTTTGAAATCACATGAATCTTGTATTCTTTCATGACTGCTTGAAATAGTTTTATTTCTTCTACTCCACATTTAGCTAAGGGAACACCGGCCTCTTGCTGTAGAGATAATGCAAAATATATTTGGATTTTTCTCCCTAGTCTGATGCTACTCCGCGTGTTATGACCATCACTACGAGCCTTCGCTGTAACCAATACTCTCGCGCAACACTTGTCATCATTATTTTGGATTCTTATTAAACTGTTTTTTCTTTTATAATGTCTTTCCAAATCAAAAAAATTAACAGATCGTCCAACACCACCATTGGGTAAACTTACAGGCACCAATTCAATCTTACATGTTTCATCTAATGCAAATTCTTCGTAGGACTGTAATACTCTCTCGAATTCATTGAGGAGTTGTTCAGCTGTAAGATATTTTGACTTGACAAATGGAAGAGTTAAGGTTAACAGGTCAAAACCTCTCCGGGATTTTCTAGACTTTTCATTAGATAGTACGTCAAGCATTAGAACACATGTTGTCTAAAGCACTGGTTCCCAATCTGAGCAACACTACGATGGTCGAGAACTAACGGCACTGACAAACCAGTTAAATTGTAACCCCCAGCAGCGTAGGATATAAATAGAGTATGTTATAAAATTTATTCTAAAATTTAAAACAGAAAACACACATTTCAGAACAAGACAAAAATAGAAAGGTACAATTTTTGTACACTTGCTGAAATATCAACACGCAATTTCTGTTGTTCAAATGTCAAATGTCAATTTTCAGACGCAATACGAAAATCAAAGTATCTTACATAGTAAACACAATATCAATTTCTAGATATTGAAATATCCATCCGCAAAATCAGCGTTGCAACAAAGAAATACTGATAGATGAGCAAACGTGCATATAAGTACCCGATTTTAACTGGGATTTATAATATATGAATGTTGCATGCATGCTCTTTCTGATATTTAAGTTACTCGTCCTCTTACAATTGACTCTATATATGGACTATATTTTTGTCCGGGCGGAAGGTTGCGACACATGTTGTGTAACGCAGTGTCGTCCAGTTTGTATTCCTCATGCATGAGTGCTAACATTAAACAATAGCTTACAATATTCGATCGTTTAAAAATACAAAAGGACAAGCAATGATCTACTACATATACACATAAAACCAATATCAGGTAACACCAATCGCGCTTAAAACATGCGATGAACTCAGCTGCTCCGGAAGAGTTTCAGTTCCTGTATATATCTAAATCCTGGTAATGAAGTTCAATTCAAGTAAATGTATATTTAGGAATATTGTTTGATCAGAATGATAAGATATTGCTTGGATTCTTCTGGAATGTCGTTATTTCTTTTCGATAGGAATTTAATGTGAAATGATTGTTGGTCTGTTTAAAAAACTAGAGAAAATGGGCACACATAATAATATACTGGATAAGAAATGCAAACGAAAAACCTGTATCATCTCTAACATCATCATTCTTACACAGGCTTCATGTGTTCTTGTTTTATCCTACGAAAGTCCCAATTCAACAGTGCAATCAATGATTGATATATTATGTGTTCGTTTCAAACAGCCATTAAACCTATTCATTTTATATTTTCGTTGAATTCCAAAGAATGGTATACGTTGTGTATAACTAATTAGTGCATTAAGAGTCAACTAAGATATACATTAATGGATATCTAATGATGTATAATGCTTATTTTGATCACATATACAATAAAAACTTATGTTTACCTTACCCTTTGAAAAAGTCAAAGATCAATATTATTTGTTTTTGGTAAGCAGCCAATAACCCTATTATTTTTATTTTGTTATTAATTTCTTGAGATTGCCATGAGTAGTGTGTTACTAAAGATGTCATTAACAACCAATTAAAATATTTGTTAATGAATTTCTTATAATGTACAATTTTTGTTTTCATAATAAACGTGTTTTCTTCACTTTATTTGATCACTCATACAATATTATATTCATGTTTTCTTTTAGTTCTGAGAAAATATAAAACTCAATAATGCATGCAGCGATTGATATATTATGTGTTGGTCACAAACAGCCATTAACCCTATTAATAATATTTTGTTATTACATTTTTGAGAATGTAATACGTTATTTAGAACTAAACCTTTGATTAACAATCAATTACAATATTTGTTAATGAATTTTTGCTAATGTTTCATTTTTATTGTGATAACAAACAGGTTTTCTTCACAATATTTGATCACAAACACTAGTTCACCTCTATTTCTTCTTTTTCTTGTGAGAAAGTCCAAACTCAACAATGCATGCAGCGATTGATATATGATGTGTTCGCTACAAACAGCCATCAACCCTATTATTTTTATGTTGTTATTAATTTGATGAGGTTGCTATGAGTTGTGTATAACTAAATATGTCATTAAAGACAAATTAAACAATGTGTTAATGGATTTTTTTATAATGTACAATTTTTATTTTAAAAATAAACGTGTTTTCTTCACTTTATTTGATCACTCATACAATATCATATTCATGTTTTCTTTTTGTTCTGAGAAAGTCCAAAACTCAACAATGCATGCAGCGGTTGATATATTATGTGTTCGTTACAAACAGCCATTAACCCTATTATTTTTATGTTGTTATTAATTTTATGAGGTTGCTATGAGTTGTGTATTACTAAATATGTCATTAAAGACAAATTAAACTATTTGTTATTGGATTTCTTATCATGTACAATTTTTATTTTAAAAATAAACGTGTTTTCTTCACTTTATTTGAACACTCATACAATATCATATTCATGTTTTCTTTTTGTTCTGAGAAAGTCCAATACTCAATAATGCATGCAGCGACTGATATATTATGTGTGTCTTACAAACAGCCATTAACCCTATTAATAATATTTTGTTATTACATTTTTGAGAATGTAATACATTATTTAGAACTGAACGTTTTATTAACAACCAATTACAATATGTGTTAATGAATGTTTGACAATGTATCATTTTTAATTTGATAACAACCAGGTTTTCTTCACCATATTTGATCACAAACACTAGTTCACCTATATTTTGTCTTTTTATTGTGAGAAAGTTTTCAAAACTCAACAATGCATGCAGCGATTGATATATTATGTGTTCGTTACAAACAGCCATTAACCCTATTAATAATATTTTGGCGTTCTCTATGAGGTCCGAGTCTACGCTGGTGATATTTGTATTACAGTTGATCTACATGAATCAGATAACACAAACGCTTTATTATGACCGTTACTAATTAACACCGAATTATACTTAATTAGTGCTCAAGAGCACGCAATTGAAGGATAAATTAGCCTATTAATGCAGTAATAAAGATTGATTAGCAGAGAAATGTGCAATGACTTAAAAGACAACCATATAGTGTAATTAACTATTGAACTCTGAATATATGTTTATGTTAAGAGCATTGACATAATGCATGATTAAAACATGTATGTTAAATATCTTTGACATTGTTTCTATTTGTTATTTGAAAATCATGTATGATGAAACAGATACAGTTTTATATGATAAAATGCATTTATTTACACTAATGTAGATTAAGTCAAGTCTTGTGCCTTGTGTACCCAATGTTCCAGTTGCTCATCCTTGATTGCCCTTTCGATTTTCTCCAACGTTCATTCACTTGTAATACTTATATTGTGTTGAAGTTTTGTCGATAATATGAATAACCTATTTGCATTTCAAACTAAATATCCTAAGCGAAATTGAGTGCTAAAAATTATTAACGCGAAACGGTGTGCATTAAATTAAAACAGCCCTTAACCCTCAGATAACTAATTATGAAAAAAAAACATGATATTAATCGAAATTAAAATTAGTCATAAGACAACCATTACAAAATGATTAAAGTAGTCTTAAATGAAATGCCCAGTTCACAACACCATATTCCATTCTCCATAAGTAAATCACAAAATCAAATTAATAGAGGTAATGGCTGTTTGCATAGAACACATAATTTGGCTTTATATCTACCGACAAACCTAGGTATGTTGTTATTATCCAGTAATGTCTAAAACATCTGAAAAGAGCAGAAAACGTGTTGTCCTAATCTGCTCATTTTGGGTGATTTCTTTCTGGTGTCTACCGCCACTTTCAGCATTATTTCTGTTAAATCATGGCAACCAGTCTTAATTGTGGAAAAAAGCTTGAGTACACGGAAAGAATCACCGGCAATGGGCAAGCAACTGGTAAAGTGTATTGCTTGCGAGTCGAGTGCACCTTTTGTAATTACCAAAGCCGGGTGCGAACCCACGCCGTATTGGTGAGAGGCTGGTATGAGTTGTTAGGTAATCCATTGTGGCACCTATTCTAATCAGGAACATAGGCGTCCTTTATGAGGTCCGCGTCTACGCTGGTGCTGCTTGTATTACAGTTGATCAACATGAATCAGATAACTGAAATCCTTTATTTGGATATATACTAGTTGACACTGAATTGTACTTAATTAGTACTCAAGAGCACGCAATTGAAGGATAAATTAACCGATAAATTTCGTAATAAAGATTGATTAACGGAGATATGTGCAATTGCTTACAAAACAACTATATTAGTGTAAATAACTATTGAACTCTGACTATAAGTTGATGCTAAGAGCATTGACAGAATGAATGACTAAAGCACATATGTTTGGCATTGTTGCTATTTGCTATTTGAAAATCATGCATCTTGACACATATATAGTTTTCTATGATGATATACATTTATTTACACTAATGTAGATTAAGACATGTTTTGTGTGTTGTTTACCCAAAGTTGCTAGTTGCTCATTCTTGATTCTCCTTTCGATCTTCATCAACGTGTATTCACTTGTAATGATTACATTGTGTTAAAGTTTTTTTTCCGATGATATGAATAGCCTATTTCTATTCCAAACTAAATATGCTAAATATGCTAAATATGCTAAGAACAGTTTAGTGCTAAAAATTACCGACGCGAAGCGGTATGCATTGAATTAAAACAGACCTTAACCCTCAGATAAATAACTTTAAAAAAAACATGGCTTTATTCGAAATTAACATTATCCATTGTAAGACATACATTACACAATGATTAAAGTAGTCTGAAGTGAAATGCCAAGTTCAGAGCACTGTATTCAATTCTCCAGAAGTATATAACAAAATCAAATCAATAGGCTTAATGGCTGTTTGTATAGAACTTATAATTTGTGATACACTGAGAGCTCTGTTGATTTTTGACTTTCTCAACGTCATTTGTGTAGCGATATTATTTTGTGGGTGACATGTGCATCGGTTATTACATGTAAGTAAAAAAATGACACCTGGTTAAACAATATTCCTTTGTAGAATTAAAGAGTCATAGGTAAATAATCTCCGGATTTAAATATTTTAAGATAACACATACCATTGTCGTCAAGATTTAAGTGGTCCGATGTGATTAAGCGAAATCGTGTTGAACAGTTGTATGGAAGACCACAAATAAGGTGATGCATATTAGATGTACGATTTAATTGTTGTGTGTAAAATGTGTGTTTCTGTAAATTATCACTGTTCATTTATGTTGTTGTGAAATGTGGAAATGCATATGATAATTGTTTCTCTTTTTGTAGCTAGTAGTATTCGTTTGTTAGAATGCAACACTACATATGGATATTTGCTGCATATTGTAACACATTCTATATAATATAGCTTAAATAATGTAATTATATGATGTAATATTTTGTTGTAGCTTTAAAATTTATTAAAATTTAAACGGCCATGGTCAGTTCAATAAAGACGATTAGTGTATGCAAATGTGGTATGCATCACATTCTTAAGATGTTATGATGACCCCATATTAAACTGATAAAGATACCCTAAGGTCAACTTAAGTTTTTCACTTTTGAATTGAATTGGTGAAAGAATGCTAACTCTATTAGAACAACCCATGATACTCAAAGGTGTTTCTTAAAAGGGTTATGTTGAAGTCAAACTGTGTTTATTATCTCTTTATCTCACTGTCTATATATTAGTGATAGTCTTCAAACACTTCGCAATAAAGACATTGTACTCTTGTCCCTTCGGTATCCTACTATCGTTATTAACAATAAATGTCAATTTTATCAGTTGTAATGATTGTACACTAGAGTCGGAATAAAAAGAGTGTTAATGCAAAGTGTTGAATATAATATTGATATATATAAAAATACATAAACTACATTCTATATGGTACAGAAAATAAGTAATTTTGGATTACTCTTTTGTTAAAAACTATTTTATAGTCTTTTGCTTCGGTCTTTGTGATAATTTTTGTAGTTTGTGAATTCCGAGCGATCATGTTTTGGTCAACAATAGTTTAATATCCATCTCTATTGTGCATCACCATGCTAAGTATAGTGACATAGTTGATATCCAGAGAATTATTGTGGTTAAGGGTTATGCCTCTGACTTTAGCAAACGTTTGTAGTCCTTCTTCGTAAGGCTTTCTTAGTTTATAAGCGTACGCAGGTGTGTTAAGACTGTTTCTAAGATTACATGCAATAAAAAAGGGGGGTCATGTATGTAATACAAATTAATGAGTAAAACATAATAATAGTTGATGCATATTGCAACTAGTTATTTATAGATGTTAGAAAGTGAAAATGTGTGAACTTTGTGCGAGTCAACGTGGATTTCTGTTTATAAAATGGTGGTCACGTGACTATTATCAGTGCCTTATCTAATTTCGAAAAGTTCTAGAATTTAGAGTAAAAGATGAATTAAAAACTGGATATTTTCTGAAAGATTATTTGTTTTTGTTTAAGAAAAGTGCTACGAGAGCTACTATACAGCCAACAATGGAGAATAAGGCCAGGTAAAACGCGGAAAATTTACGATTCCAGTTGGTCGATGGTGTAGAATTGTAAATCGGTGTCTTCTGTCAAGTTTTTCATTGATCTCGTAGCAAAATCATATATCTTTATTATCTGCCCTTTGTGAATATGTTTTTAACTGTGAATTTATTGACACGTATATTCTAGAACTTTCACGTCGACGTGTACGTACTCAAATATTGTATCAATCTCGAAAACAATAAAACACCCAAGTGATCCGGTAAACCGATAAAAGGAGGTACCACTATTTGTTAACTCTATTGGCTGCAAATATGAAAACAATATATTTTTTTGCTTTATTTAATTAAAGTAAACTACATTTGTCGTCGATTCGATAATTAATCAATTGGTTATTTCATATACATGTATATAAAACGATTTTTGGGAAGTGATTGGTAATAAATTAATTGTAAAATGGTGTAATTATCCATTAGTATAAGCATCAGTATCACACAATCTTGTACCTGTCCTGGTCCTGGGATTCATGTACGTATACAAAATAGTGATTATCCATGTATTACTTATTCATGTATCAGAGATATAACACAATCGTGTCTTTGCATGCATTGGGTATATCAGTAGATGTTCATATTTGACAACTCGGTTCAAAAAAAGTTGCTATAAATTATATTTTGAGTTGAAATACTTTTGATCAAAATGGAAAAAAAATTATATATTTGAAAACATAGAGAATATCTGAGTGTACATGGTGAAATGATAGATTTGTTTCTTTTGTTCCTTGCACATCTCTTTTTTACAAAATAAAATGTTACTTTTTTATAATGGCCTACAGATGAAGTGGGGAAAAAACAGATAGCATTTGTAACCCTCAAATCTATTTTTTATTCCTCTAATTTTTTATATATAGAACTTGAACCAGATGAAACTGATGGAATATTTAACTTTATTGAATCTGTTTAATTAAATAAAAAAGAATGTTGGGTAACCTTGTTTTGTGAATCTGGAGAAAGTGTAATCAGGGCCATCTTAACATCATTATAGGACCCCGGGCAAATCGGTACACTGAAACGGTTACCTATACAACCACTCACTGGAATAAAAATGTAAATGTCGATTAAATTAAATATATAGCTATTGAATAAGTACTTCCAAAAAAATCAGAGTTTGAACATTAAAAAACATGCTGCACACAGAATACACATATTAGCATGGGACCTCTATGCTCGTGCGCCCCACGGGCAACTGCTCAGCGTGCCCATGCACAAGTTGACACTGAGTCTACTGATACATTTTTAGTATCTATATATCTACATATATATGGTTCAATGTTATGTACTATTTAATCTTGTTTTCTTTATGTGTGTATGCTAGGTTAAATAAACTTGAAGAAAGTGGCAATTAAATACAGCGGTACATGTAGCTTTACACCAACTTTTTCCCCATTAAATAGTTGCAAGATAATTTGTATTCCCGTTCTGTTTGTGACATATAAACAATATAACATAAAAGTTTCACGTGTCAATCTCCATGGGCTTTTGAACCAACAAAATAAACTATGAATAGCATTAGACACCAGCAATTAGAGATGAAAAATATGTATCAATTCAGCAGCAAAAGAGAAAAAAATATATTAAAAAATAATGTAATATGCTCAACATTTGCAGCAAACCAAGTAACCTCAAAGAACCTTGCGAAATTAGCAATATTTCATTAAATACTAAATTTGGACTATCAAGCTACTTAAAGAAACATAATAATGTGAAAAAAATTAGATACAGTTTTGCAATAATCAGATATTTTACAAACTATCCAAGTACCATAGCATATCTGCTACATTTGTATATAATTTTTCCGTATGATTTGACAATTTCTGAGAAAAAGGATAGAAAACTATGGACAACAGATGACAGACACAGTCATAATAATACATCATTCACCCTTTTTGGGCAAGTTCAGCTAAAAATCAGTAAACTTTCTTAATTTCAAATTTTTCAAGCATCATAAAAATTTTCAAATATTTCAAGCACATTTTTTTTTTACTTTATAATAAGAAGATGGGTTATGAAGATTAATCTGTTTCATCAATAGATCAATAGGTCAATATGTACATGTATAGCATGTTTAGCATTTTACCTTGATCATGGCTTGATGTCCATTTATCATACCCTTAATATATCACCAAGATGATTGAATGCATACCAATGAACTTAGCACAGTGCAGAGACAGTTAATATGATACTCAGCTACTGAACTAAATCCAATGAAAATGCTGATATATGCGGTATATATATGCCTACAAAATATATTGTCAAAACATACAAGGACTAAATAACACTGAAGTTTATTTGACCTCTCTATTAGTACTCAAAATCACACAATTGCAGGATAAATTCATCATGCTACAATGGGGTTTTATTTAAAAAAAATTGAATTAACGGTAGTGTACTGTGTACAATGTATACATAACCAGGTATGTCTTCTAAGAAAAAACAAATAATACCGGTATCAATGCTTAAATTCAATTTCATAAGTGCAATTTTTAATTATGTAAAGGTTTAATTTACTGAACATGTCTTGGCATAACTAAATAAACTACAATATATTACAAGCAATTAAGCATCTGTCCTAATATGTCTCAATAATTTTTTTTTATCAAAATTTGATATTGTAGCACAACAAGATCACCCACCTATAATTAAAAATTTGATTCAAATTACAATGTACATACTAGTTTCATGTCAGTTTTTGGTTTTATGGTTTTATATACATTTGTGTATTAACTGTATGGACCATGAATTGTGTTAGTTAGTACAAAGACAAACTGGATTTATCGAATAATTAACTTGTGTCAGATTAGTTGTTGCCCATTGTTTATTTGATCAAATCTGTTATGTGTAAATTAATGTTGACCAAAAACAATCTCAGAAGTTTAAATGTTTGTGAAATTGAAGTCATCCTCCCCAGTCACTTGACAGGTTTTTCTTAAACTCTGAAAAGGGAGGTTATTCTCTGATAATGCATATTTTATTTTGATTCTCCGTGTGCCTTCTTCACGTCCGGTACGATCGTCCCCCCTTTTTTGTGCTTCAGGAGAATTGAAAACTAAGATTTACCTCTCAGCATCATTTGTCTTCAACTGACGATTGGTACATTTCTTTTTTTTTGGTGAAATTCTGCTACATACGTATCATATTGATGGTAAACATGTGCGTGTATCATTCTCGTATAATTTGTCAACAAACAAGCTTTTTGCCGATGGCGATTTCCAAATATGGGCATTGAAGGGGTGGAGTTTAGCAACACTGACAAGTGCAAAAAATCATATATTCCAATCGACGTATTCAAAATAACGATATATTCACAATCTGGATAGACAATAGATATATTTGTTAATCTTATTGTCACAAAACGAACAAGGAATAAGTGCATTAGATCTGCAGAAACACATTTTTCCTTCGGACAGCTTACCCACGAAGAGTACGTTTCCATGGATGCAACGTCACGACATAAACTATTACAAAGAGGAGCAACTCGTATGAAACAAACTGACGTGAAAATGCCTTAACACACCCGCGTAATGTGTTTGTCCGCCAGTAACGAAAGTGTCTATGTCGTTATCTGGTATATCATTTGTCGAATCGCCTAGGTAATCACCTACTTCAGGTTCCCATTCTATTGGTTCAACCTTAACTATAATCGAGTCGTATCTGCAATCTGCATATAAGGTTTTTCTGTCTAAACGTTCAAGGTATTGGTAGAACTTTACTCTTGCCTGTGCTGTTGCATAAGCCGCGATCACTACATTTGTTATTCCAGAAGTGTCAATACAATATTCCTTGTGAACCCAATCCATTTGTACTATTTCCTCGTTTACAAATCTAACATTTTTGATTTCCCGATTGTAAATGGTCATCATTCAAAGAAAACTGTTACGTCTGATACATAGGTGTTCTGGGGTAAGTTCGTTCTCTGTCCACATTTCCCGCAGAAACTATTCAACATTAATTTTGCTAATTGTCACAGTCCCGGGTTCTTCTCTTATTATTGGCATTAAGCCATATCCCTTCTCTATAATAACAGTCTCGAATATACTTCCTCTTGTCATCATCAGTTTTGCACCATTTCGGCCATCCACTGGCTTCTTGCTTTATCTTTGAAAACTTATTAACGTAATCTGTAAACATTCCTCCTGACTTGTAATAGGGTCATATTGCACAACTTCTTGAAAGTGTCATACCTTGTAAATTTGTAATATATGATATCCCTTTTCTATAACTGTTGTCACTTCGTCGGTGACCCACCTTCCAGTGATCGCACACTGCTCATCTGAATGTTTGCAAGCCATCTGTTGCTTGAATTCAGTGCAAGCGTGCCCCAAACCAAACATAACTTTTCCATTTGACGTGTACTATAGAACGGGAATATATGTTCCTTTTTTGGGACGAATTTTACCCTTAATTAGGCCTTCATAATTTACTATATATGTAAATGCATCCGTTATTATCATAGAGTGACCTAAGGGGACTTTTCCAGTTTTATTTATAAATGGATATAAAGAGGGCACGTCATAATACTTGATTTTTCTTTCTCTGTGGGCATTACTAAGCACTGTAAATGCTTCGGTTCTGCCGCCAAAAATGCATATCTTGGCTCCAAGGGGAAAACTATTTCCGATGCCACAATCATATATTTTAAGTCTTCGTTAACTTTACATTTCTGATCAAATTGACATTCCCATATTCTTTCATATCAAAATCTTTTATCTTGGAGGAATCGTAATTTGTCCAAAGTCTTCTTGAGAAACATTTCGGGCAATCATGCCAAAAACAACCATGGAGCTCGTAGGCGACTTTCTCACCCGATGCTGTCTCCCTATAACCATCTACCTTAAACGGTCCTATCTGTTTTTGTCCCCCATTAAAAGCGTGTAGAATATTGACGTCATTACGTTTGGGAATATGCACTGCTTTTATATTATGCTTTTGTTCCGGTCGGTAACCATGCGGTGGGATTATACCGACTCGTTCAGATTCCAAACAAAGTGTCTTGTAGACAAAATTACATACATAAGCTATCGTAATACATTTTTCAAAATGTTCGATCCCTTTTGTTTTGTCTCGAGTTGTAATTTCCATAAACATCTTTCTGAATTTCAAACAACATTTCAGCAGTATATCAACGTCAGACTTGCAGTATCTAAGCAGTTCTTGATTAAAATCAAAGAGGTAATATTTGTGTTGGGAGTACCAATTCATAAATTATGTTCTCATTTCCGGTTTCGTGGAACTAGGATTGTAAAATTTAATATCAGGGAGATAATCAAAAACTTGTTGTGATTTGCCTTTCGATTAAACAAATGCGGACTATCTCCTCTTCACAAAACGTTCTCGGGAATTCAGACAGTGACATCGGTAGAACATTGATAGAATCTATCATTCGCAGTTTGCATTGAGGTACATCAATAGACATGAATTTCGACCCTGTCGAAATAACCTGAGGCAAAATGACATTTTTATGTAGGTATTCCAAAATATAATATCTATCGTATGCCTTAAAATTGTGACGTATCGCCGTACAACCTGTGTTTACCTCAGAGAAAACCCACCGACAGAAGTCATCTGTCATATTTGGGCCTGTACATATTCTTTCGTTTTCACCGTAGAAATCACAAACGTTTGTGTCTGTTATATCTTTGTCCAAACAAAGTTCACATACTTTGTGGGCAACACATAAATTGGGCCTGTGTTCGTTTACTCCACAATTACATTTTCGGCATTTCATACATTTTATTCCATTTTTGTCAGACTTTTTATATCCCTCTTCAACTTGTACCATGTCCTCTTGTGTAAAAGTCGAAAAATATAAATGACATTTTCCTTTTCCTACTATCTGACTCCGATTTGTTGGACTGTCTGGTGGATGAATGATGGACTACAGGTTTAATATAACATTGGTGATGTTCATCGAAAATATTCTTGCAAATCTAAAAGTATTTTTCTCCGCATGTATGAGGTTTTCTGTGAATTTCTTTTTTGATGTATTGTGAGCGTGCAATACAACGATAGTGCATTTTACAGGTAGATTTTCCAGACGCTTTTTTTCTTATGAAGGGTACAGCAGATGTCATTTTTGAAATACCGGTTACAGTCTTGCCAATGATTCCAACTAGTCAAACCATCTTCATGAATATGTAGACAGCCATTACCATGGCTGCTGCACGTTTCTTTCTAAGCATATCCTTTCTTACACTGAAGACAGAAGTACTTTTTGTTCAAAAATCCAGACATTGTGGTTACCACGTCATAATGTTCGTCGTGTAAGTAAAGGTAAATCTTGATGCCAGCGTCCGAGCAATGGAGTTGAAAAGATCATTTAGATCCTACGGATAGGGATCAATATAAGTTATTGTAACTTGTTTCTCAATCCTATTGATTATTTCTGATTATGTAATATATATATGTTGAATATTGTAATGCTATGTTGAATTAATTAATAAAATATGTTAAACTAAAAGATCCTTTGGAATCACATGCATCTGGTATTCTTTCATGACTGCTTGAAAGCATTTTATTTCTTCTACTCCACATTTCCCTAAGGGCACACCGGCCTCTTGATGTAGAGATAATGCAAAATATGTATGGATTTTTCTCCCTTTTTGTCTGATGCTACTCCACCTTGTATGACCATCAATACGAGCCTTCACTGTAACCAATGATCTCGCGCAACACATATCATCATTATTTTGGATTCTTATTAAAATTATTTTTTCTTT
The DNA here is from genome assembly GCA_002080005.1 of Gigantidas platifrons. Taxonomy (NCBI): domain Eukaryota; kingdom Metazoa; phylum Mollusca; class Bivalvia; order Mytilida; family Modiolidae; genus Gigantidas; species Gigantidas platifrons. The sequence goes on from MJUT01046623.1 coordinate 201,678, forward strand.
TATATGTCTTTCCAAATCAACAAAATTACCAGATAGTTCAACCCCTCCATCGGGTAAACTTGCATGCACCAATACAATCTCAAGTGCTTCGTCTAAAACAAATTCTTCGTAGGACTGTAATACTCTCTCGCTTTCAGTGAGGAGTCGTTCAGCTGTAAGACCTTGTGACTTGACAAATGGAAGAGCTATGGGAAAATCTAGCTCTGGAAACTGAACTGAACTGCGAACGAGATCACTTGGTAGTATGAATTCTGTAATAATGCTTATTATATATTGGAAAAACACTTTAAATGTCTTGACAATGTCTGGTATGTCTCTCACATCTAGGTTTTTGACATCAACTTTGTAATGCAAAGCAGTTGTATTGAATTTTGGAATGCGTTGTTCTTTGGTTACTCTGAGGGTATGATAATTCTCAGGATTACTCTTTGCTATTAGTCTTTTCTTGTGCATAGGTTCTTCGTGTTCGACACTGCTTGCAGGTCTTTTTGCTCCACCTCCATATTAATTGTGGTGTTGTTCCACGTGTCTTTGTAAATTATCTTTTCTTCCAAACAATTTTCCACAATCATTACAATTGAAAAGAGAATCATCTTCATGTTTCAATTCATGTCTAGTTAGATTGTCATTTCTGTTAAAGGTTTTCTGACATACATTAGAGGTGAAAATGCCATGATGGATCAGAAGTCGTTGATGGTGTTGTAAATGAGCATGCTTGAAGTACACAGCTCCGCATTGTTGACACGAGCAGGTCTTGCCTCTTTGGTAGTCCATCTTAAAATGAACCTGTAAAAACAAATCAGACGACAAATATCATAAATTTACACGTCATAAAGATACATATCTTAGCATTTTTTTCATTTATCGTTTGAACGTCAATCTATACGAATGGATTCGAAGACTTGTCCAAAATGTCATGTAAAATTTTCAAGAAAAGATGTCATGTTGAGACAGAATAGAAACAAAAATGGAATCTCCCATCCATATCCGCAGAACACTTGTGTATATCCGCCGCCGCCGCAGGAGTGGAATGTACTACCTCCGCCGCTGCCGCAGGAGGAGAATATACCACTGCCACCGCAGGAGGGAAATATACCGCAACCGCCGCAGAAGGGTGTAGATACCGATCAGTCCCCTTATAATATCAAGAGGGAAGACGCATTTGTTTTAGGGCATCCGTTCACAGCGATCCTAAGTGATCCGTCTTGTGACAA
>MJUT01046623.1:270683-289056 GCA_002080005.1 Gigantidas platifrons
GTCGTCCACACCTGAGGAATATATTTACTCTGCAATACGACGAAAACCCGACTGGAGAAATATTCACTGTTGCACAACGATTTTGGAGACAAAGTGTACCTGTATACAGAATCAAGGATTATAATGGAGAGGATATTTAAAGGACATTTTATCAAACTGACTTACAGAAAATTACAGTGATAGAGATTTATGGAAAGCATAGAATGTGCTCAGGACAAAAGGAAATGGACGAACTAAGGACGAACTAAACAGTACTTTGCTAAATGGCTACATTGGCCTTCAAAATTTAATTATTGGGTGAAAGCTATTGATGTACATGATATATAGATGTGTAAAGCATATATTCATAATATTATTTGTTATTTTTAAAGCCTCATTCAGTATAAGCCCCTATTTACACTTACCTTGAGAGATTTAGATTTCTTCAAATGTGTTATTCATATCTTCAGATCGGCGTATCTACAATAACAATGATATAACCACTAAGACTCCATTTTCATGATAGAGGATTGTAATGCCAGATTTCAGCAAGCCTATGTGAATTCCTATTCACAGTACATTATATATACCCCAAACTAGACTATTCATACAACTTTACATATTTTTTCGTTTCAAATCAGCAGCAAATATAAATTCAGTATTCACATAAAGCCTAAAATACATAAAAATATAGTTTATCCTGTTTGTAGTAAGTAATTATCGTTTTAACATTCAATTCTCCAACACTAACTTAAGCTTTTTTTAATATATTCCACACAAAATAAAATTCGTTCTTAATCGTTAGTAATCGCAATGTCACATCGGGATTGTTTTATATTTAATAATTCAAAGATAATATTGAAATTAAGCTTTAAATAATGTACTTACCTTTATATTATGTTTTTAATTCACTAGTAAATAGCTCCTAATTACAAAGACTTTTGTTTTTCCAAATTGAACAATTCAGTTGATATAGGTGTGGACAATGATGTCTCTCCGACAGCTATGTACGATTTTAAACCTGGCGCGCATATCTTAATCAACTTACCCGTGCCGTTACAATATGCCACTAATCTATCAAAAGAATGTGGCCCCTGAGCGATACCCAGATATACGTCAATTAAAATAAGCTTTCACTTATCCTCTTGATCTATTTTATGGAAATGTTACAACTATTTAGAAATCATCGGTAGCCCAACACTGTGGGAATTCTATTTTTCAAACAGGAACAACAACGGATTAATGCAAACGATGTTTAATATATCTGTAAACATATATTTATAAAGTCTGGCTTGAACCGGTCAACTGTTCAAAAGTAACACAATTAAATTGACCTCGAGATCTGATCTGATTTAAATAGAAAATTAACTTTATCAGTTTAATACGAGGTCATCATAGCATCTTAAGAATGTGATTCGAATCGTCTCTATTCAACTGAGCATAAAGTCAAAAGGTAAACTATATTTAGGTTTACAAATTTCAAAATCATACACAAGTGTTTACAAATGTCTCATTAATTTAAAAGTTAAACATAAAACTGCCATCATTAACAGAAACTTCAATCCACTTATTGTAAGGCATTCGGATTATTCCAACTTCACAAGTATCAGCTTAAAATTCAAGTGGATATTAAAAGATCAACATGAGCATGAATAGGGATTACTTAATTTTAAAATAAGAACATTATCTATGAATATATATATATATATATATATATATATATATAATTGCCATTATTAAGATATGACACGTCGTTCCCGTTCTTCACCCTTTAAATTTTAATAGATTTTAACCTTACTACAAAATATTACATCATATAATGAATCACATCATTTAAGCGATATCATATAGAATGTGCTACAATATGCAACAAATACCCATATATAGCTTTCCATTCTAACAAACGAATACTACTAGCCATACAAAGAGAAATAATTATCATATGCATTTCAAAAATTTATAACAACAATAATGAACAATTACTCATATAATTACACCATTTAAGCGATATCATATAGAATGTGCTACAATATCATTATGCAGCAAATGCCCATATGTAGTTTTGCACTCTTTCACAACAACAAAAATGAACAGTGATAATTAACAGAAACACACCCTTTGAATACAATAACTAAGACCTGCATCTAATATGCATCACAAACGTTGTATTCTTCCATACAACTGTTCAACATGATTCCGTGTAATCACATCGGACCATTTAAATATTGACGGCAATGGTATTTGTTTTCTTTAAATATTTAAAAACGGAGATTATTTACCTATGACTCTTTAATTCTACAAAGGGATATTGTTTAACCAGGTGTTATATTTTTACTTACATGTAATAACCGATGCACATATGTCACTCAAACAACAACACACTGCATTAATTAAAACCAACAGCACAAATTGCATAATTTTCCTCCTTCTCCCTATGGAGAATTTAACATGGGAATTTTGGACTATATGGGGGACCTGTACTACCCCCTGTTAGTTAAACATTTCACATCATATGTCCGTCAATAGAGACCAAGTCGTCGTTGTTGTCCTGATCGTTTGGTAGTTGGATTTCCAACTACAAGTACATTTAATGTCTACCTCCACTAACGCTGTGAGCCCCTATCATAGCAGGCTCTACTCGATGCAACTTTATATGATGCATATTTTCAGTTATTTGCGTCAGGGCGATGGTTTTCTTCGAGTACTCCGGTTTCTCTTCAGAATAAAACTGACCGACATGATAAAACAGAAATACTATTGACAGAAAGGGTTGAAGCTACTAATGGGGTTATCAGACGTCGTAACTCAAAGTATGACAGACAATGCAAAACGTGTCGTTAAGGACCTTAACCCATTCACCTAAACGAAACAGCGAAATAATTAACATTAATTAAGCGAACTATATTCAACGTTTTGATTACCTTTCTTAGAAACTTTGTTGACCGTTAGGGAATATCTGCTACAACTGACTACGAATGTGTCCGGTTGTTGTAAGGAATATTCGGTCCATTCTTTATGCATGACTTATCACACAAGCGCCAGCAACAGGGATAAAGAAGGTTAGCTTTGCTAGCGAGTGAAAATTGGCTTGATGTCTACCGACAACCTAGGTATATTATTTTTATACTGTAATGTCAAAAACATCTGAAAAGAGCAAATAAAATGTCGTTCTAATCGCTTCATTTTGGGAGATAACTGATGTTTAACGCCACTTTCAGCAATATTTCAGTTGCATCATAGCAACCAGTCTTAGTTGTGGAAAAAGCCTGAGTACATGGAGAAAATCACCGACCATGGGCAAGCAACTGGTAAGCTTTATTGCATGCATCGGCGAGTCGAGTGTACTTTTTGTAATTGCCAAAGCAGCGCGAGAACCCACGATTTATTGATGATAGGCTGGTATGAGTTGTGAGGCAATCGATTGTGCCACCCATTATAATCGGGAACAGTGGCGTCCTCTATGAGGTCCGCGTCTACGCTGGTGCTGCTTGTATTACAGTTGATCTACATGAATCAGAAAACAAAAATCCTTTATTAGGACGGTTACTAACTAACACCGAATTGTACTTAATTAGTACTCAAGAGCACACAATTGAATGATAAATTAACCAATGCATGTCGTAATACAGATTGATTTACGGAGAAATGAGCAATGACTTAAAAGACAACCGTATTAGTGTAAATAACTATTGAACTCTGACTATATGTTTATGTTAAGAGCATTGATAGAATGAGTGATTAAAGCATATATGTTAAATATCTTTGACATTGTTTCTATTTGTTATTTGAAAACCATGCATGTTGAAACAAATAAACATTTATATGATACCATACATTTATTTACACTAATGTAGATTAAAAAAAATTTGTGTCTTGTGCACCCAATGTTTCCAATTTATCATTCTTGATTACCCTTTTGATTTTCTGCAATGTTTATTCACTTGTGATAATTACATTGTGTTGAAGTTTTTTCGATGATTTGAATAACCTATTTGTATTTCAAACTAAATATGCTAATTTAGTGCTAAAAATGATTGACGCGAAACGGTATGCATTAGTTTAAAACAGCCCTTAACCCTCAGATAATGAATTTAAAAAAAACAAACATGGCTTTAATCGAAATTAAATTATTCATTATAAGAAATGCATTACACAATGATTAAAATACTCATAAATGAAATGGCCAGTTCACTACACTGTATTCAATTCTCTAGAAGTAAATAACAAAACCAAATTAATAGGGTTAATGGCTGTTTGCATAGAACCCATAATATGTGATTTTTGACTTTTTCAACATCATCAGAAAGCTAAGGCATATGTTTAGAACACATAATATGTGATGCACTGTTCGTTCTGTTGATTTTTAACTTTTTCAACGTCATGGCACATACTCTTTCACACGAGCCATAATGCCCTGTAGTAGTACAGGACCCCCATATAGCCCAAAATCCCCATGTTAAATTTCCCGTAGGGAAAAAGAAAATTATGCAATTAGTGCAGCTGGCTTTAACTAAAGCAATGTGTTGTGGTTTATGCGGATTATTTTTGATGAATTATTAACTTACGTCATTTGTGCAGCGAAATTATTTGTTGGGTGACATATGTGCATCGGTTATTACATCTAAGTATAAAAATAACACCTGGTTAAACAATATCCCCTTGTAGAATTAAAGAGTCATGGGTAAATAATCTCCATATTTACATATTTTAAGATAACAAATGCCATTGCCGTGAAGATTTAAATGGTCCGATGTGATTAAGCGAAATCGTCTTGAACAGTTGTATGGAAGAACACAAAGAAGTTGATGCATATTATATGTAGGTCTTATTTATTGTTTGTGAAGGGTGTGTTTCTGTCAATTATCACTGTTCTTTTTTGTTGTTGTAGAATGTGGAAATACATATGATAATTGTTTCTCTTTTTGTGGTTAGTAGTATTTGTTTCTTAGAATGCAAAACTACATATGGGTATTTACTGCATATTGTAGAATATGGTATATAATACAGTTTAAATGATGTAATTATATGATATAATAGTTTGTAGTAGCTTTAAAATCGATTAAAATTTAAACGGTGATGGTCAGTTCAATAAAAACGATTTGTGTTTTTCCCAAGTGGTATGAATCACATTCTTAAGATGTTATGATGACCCCTTTTAAACTGATAAAGATACCCCAAGGCCAACATAGATTTGTCACTTTTGAATTGAATTGGTGAAAGAATGCTTACTCTATAAGAACAAAATATGATACTCAAATGTTTTTTTTAACAGGGTTATGCTTAAATCAAAATGCGTTTATTACCTCTTTCTCTTACTGTCTATGGATTAGTGATATTCTTCAAAACTCTTCGCAATGCAGACATTGTACATTTGTCCCTTCGGTATCCTACTTTCGTTATTTACAATAAATGTTAATTTGATCAGTTGTAATGATTGTACAATAGAGTCGGAATAAAAAGATTGTTAATGCAAGGGTGTTGATTCGAATATTTATATAACAATACAGAAACTACATTATATATGGTACTATTTAATAGTCTTTCGCTTCGGTCTTTGTGATGATTTGTGTAGCTTGTGAATCCCGATCACTCATTTTTTGGTCAACAACAGTTTACTATCCATCTATATTGTGCATCACCATGTTAAGTATAGTGTCAACGTTGATATCCAGAGAATTATTGTGGTTAAGGGTTATACCTCTGACTTTAGCAAAAGTTTGTATTCCTTCTTCATTAGTCTTTCTTAGTTTATAAGCGCAATGTGTTTGTCCACCAGTAACGAAAGTGTATATGTCGTTATCTGGAATAGCATTTGTCAAATCGCCTAGCTAATCACATAATTCAGGTTCCCATTCTCCTGGTGCGACCGTAAATATAATCGAATCCGTATCTGCATATAAGGTTCTTCTGTTTAAGCGTTCAAATTATCGGTACAGCTTTACTCCTGCCCGTGCTGTTGTATAAGCCGCAATCACTACATTTCTTATTCCAGAAGTGTCAATAACATATTCCTTGTGAACCCAATCCATTTGTACTATTCTTCGTTTACACATCTATCATTTTTGATTTGCTGATTGTAAATGGTATTCATATGAAAGAAAACTGTTACGTCTGATACATAGGTTTTCTTGGGTAAGTTCGTTCTCTCTCCAAATTTCCCCCAGAAACTATTCAACATTAATTTGACTAATTGTTGCAGTCCCGAGTTCTCCTCTTTGTTGTTGGCATTTAGCCATATCATATCTTTATTATAGTAGTCCTGAATATACTTCCTCTTGTTATCATCAGGTTTGCACCACTTCGGCAATATACGGGCTTCTTCCTTTATATGTAAAAACTTATTAATGTAATCTGTAAACATTCCTCCTAACTTTGTAATAGGGTCATATTGTGCAACTTCTTGAAAGTGCCATACCTTGTAAATTTGTAATATATGATATCCCTTTTCTATAGCTTTTGTCACTTCGTCGGTGACCCACGTTCTAGTGATCGCACACTCCTCATTTGAATGTTTGCAAGCCATATGTTGCTTGAATTCAGTGCAAGCGTGACGCAAACCAAAAATAAGTTTTCCGTTTTACTTTTAAGGTAGAACGGGAATATATGTTCCTTTCTTGGGAAGGATTTTACACTTAATTAGACCTTCATAATTTTCTATATCTGTAAATGCATCCGTTATTATCTAAGGTTGACCTAAGTGGACTTTTCCCGTTTTATTTATAAATGGATAAAGAAGTCACGTCATAATGTTTGATTTTCCTTTCTCTGTCGGCTTTACTAAACAGTGTAAATGCCTCGGTTCTGTCCCAACAAAAATGCATCTCTTGGCTCCAAGGTTAAAAATAATTCCGATGCCACAATCTTAGATTTTAAGTCTTCGTTAACTTTACATCTATGATCAAACTGACATTCCCATATGCTTTCATATGAAAATCCTTTATCTTCGAGAAATCGCATTTTGTACGAATTCCTCATATGTAAGTCACCCGTTGTTGTATCATTAACTGGATTTACAGTGCTTCTTGAGAAACATTTCGATCAACCATGCCAAAAACAGCCATGGAACTGGTATGCGATTTTCTCACCCGATGTTGTCTCCCTATTGCAATCTATCTTAAACGGTCCTATCTGTTTTTCTCCTCCATTAATAGCGTGCTGGATGTTGACGCAATTACGGTTGGAAATATACTAATACCTAAGCCAATGCAATGCTTTTATAGACTTCTTTTGTCCAGGTCTGTAACAATGCGGTGGGATTATACCTATTCGTTCAGATTCCAAATAAAGTGTCCTGTAGACTAAATTGCATACAAAAACTATCGTTATACATTTTTCAAAAGGATCGATGCCTTTTGTTTCGTCTCGAGTTGTAATTTCCATCAACATCTTTCTGAATTTCAGACAACATTTCAGCAGTATATCAATATCAGACTTGTAGCATCTAAGCAGTTCTTTATTAAAATCAAAGAGGTCACCTTTGTGTTGGGAGTACCAATTCATAAAGTTTGTTCTCCGTTCCGGATTCATGGAATCAGGATTGCAAAATTTAATATCATGGAGGTTATCAAACAAAGCGTTCTCGGGAGTTCAGACAGTGACATCGGTAGAAAATTGATATAATATTTCTTTCGTTTGCATTGATGTACATGAATAGACATGAATTTCGACCCTGTCGAAATAACCTCAGGTAAAATGGCGTTTTGATGTAGGTACTCTAAATAGGATAGCTCTCGTATGCCTTAAGATTGTGACATATCGCCGTACAACCTGTGTTTACTTCAGAGAAAATCCACCGACAAAAGTCATCTGTCGTACTTAGGTGTGTAAATATTCTTTCCTTTTCACAACAGAAATCACAAACTCTTGTGTCTGTTATATCTTTGTCCAAGCAAAGTCAACATACTTCGTGGGCAACGCATAAATTAGTCATGTGTTGGTATACTCCACAATTACATTTTCGACAATTTATACATTTTATTCCATTTTCGTCAGACTTATCCCTCTTCACACTGTACCATGTCCTCTTGTGTACATTCGAAGTCGAAAAATATAAATGACATTTTCCTTTTCCTACTACCTGACTCCGATTTGTCGGACTGTCTGGTGGATGAATGATGGTCTACAGGTTTAATATAACATTGGTGACGTTCATCGAAAAATTCTTGCACATTTTACAGTATTTGTCTCCACATCTATGAGGTTTTCTGTGCATTTCTTTGTTGATGTGTTGTGAGCATGCAATACAACCATAGTGGATTTTACAGGTATATTTTCCTGACGCCTGTTGTTTCTTACGAAGGGCATAGCATATTTTTGAAATACCGGTTACAATTTTTACAATGTTTTCTACTAGTCATACCATTTTCATGAATATGTAGACAGCAATTACAAGTGTTTTTGCACTATCGCTTTTCTTTCTTATTATATCATTTTTTACACCGAAGACAGAAGTACTTTTTGTTCAAAAACCCCGACATTGTGGTTATCACGTCATAATGTTCATTGTGTAAGTAAAGGTAAATCTTGTTACCAGCGTCCGAACCTTCATAAATAAAGGAGTTGACATGATCCTTTGAAATCACATGAATCTTGTATTCATTCATGACTGCTTGAACGGGTTTTATTTCTTCTACTCCACATTTAGCTAAGGGAACACCGGCCTCTTGATGTAGAGATAATGCAAAATATATTTGGATTTTTCTCCCTAGTCTGATGCTACTCCGCGTGTTATGACCATCACTACGAGCCTTCGCTGTAACCAATGCTCTCGCGCAACAGTTGTCATCATTATTTTGGATTCTTTTTAAACTGTTTTTTTTTCTTTTATAATGTCTTTCCAAATCAACAAAATTACCAGATCGTCCAACATCCCCATCGGGTAAACTTACATGCACCAATTCAATCTTACATGTTTCGTCAAAAGCAAATTCTTCGTAGGACTGTAATTCTCTCTCGATTTCATTGAGGAGTCGTTCAGCTGTAAGATATTGTGACTTGACAAATGGAAGAGCTATGGGAAAATCTAGCTCTGGACACTGAACTGATATGTAAACGAGATCATTTGGTTGCATGCATTCTGTAATATTACTCATTATAGATTGGAAAAGCACTTTTAACGTCTTGATAATGTCTGGTAGGTCTCTCACATCTAGGTTTTTGACATCGACTTTGTAATGCAAAGCAGTTGTATTAAATTTTGGAATGTGATGTTCTTTGGTTACTCTGAGGGTATACTAATTATCAGGATTACTTTCTGCTGTAAGTCTTTTCTTATGCATATGTTCTTCGTTTTCTTCCCTGCATGCAGGTGTTTTTGCTCCACCTCCATATTGATTGTGGTGTTGTTCCACGTGTCTTTGTATATTATCTTTTCTTCCAAACAATTTTCCACAATCATTACAATTGAAAAGAGAACCATCTTGATGTTTCATTTCGTGTCTAGTTAGATAGTCCTTTCTGGAAAAGGTTTTCTGACATTCAATAAAGGTGAAAAAGACATGATGGTTCAGAAGTCGTTGATGTTGATGTAAAAGAGACTGTTTGAGGTACTCAGCTCCGCATTGTTGACACGAACAGGTCTTGCCTCTTTGGTAGTCCATCTTACAATGAACCTGTAACAAAAAAATCAGAAGATTAATATAATAAAATCACACGTCATAAAGATACATATCTTGGCATTTTTTTTCATTTATCGTCTCAATGTCAAACTATATGGATGAATTCTAAGAATTGTCCAAAATGTCTGGTAATATTTTCAAGAAGAGATGTCATGTTGAGACCTAATAGAAACAAACATGGAATCACATATCCATATCCGCAGAGCACTGATGTGTATCCGCCATCGCCGCCGCAGGAGGGGAATATACCACCTCCGCCGCAGAAGGGTGTAGATACCAAACAGTCGCCATATAATATCAAGAGGGGAGAAGCTTTTGTTTTACGCATCCGTTCACAGCGATCCTGTGTGATCCGTCATCTTATGACAAGACGTAGCTTGTCAAAAATATATTACAAAGAGTCAAGAATGTATGTGAACCCGTTCTTGAGAGGATACTATGGTTGTATAAAAGATGGCAACCAATGTATGACGAAATAAAAACAGCAGTATTGCCTAAAGTTGAGTTTGAACAAGGAATACCACTTGATTTAGAAAAAGATTCATATATCGATCCTTCATTTAGAAATATGATAGTGTTAGACGATTTAATTTCGAGAGTGGCAAAGGATTCCCGGAAAACCGATAGCTTTACAGAAGGAAGTCACCACAGAAATGTATCGGTCGTGGTTTTAAATCAGAATCTGTATTTCAGAAAATATCCCACACAACGAAGACATTTTCAATATCTGTTGTTGTTCAAAAATCCTGTGGATAAGCAAAGCTTAATGACCTTAGACAAACAGATCTAGCCATGAAAAATACAATATTTTTTAGAAAAAATCGAACAGGCAACTAGAAAACGTTTTAAGCTTGTACTGATCGATCTCAAAACGGCAACTCCTGTGAATTTAAGACTACGTCATGATATTCTAAATAAATGTGGAATTAGCAATAGCAATATAATACCACTTACCAGTGTCAAAATATAAATGATAAAATAATCAACGGAGCAAGAATTATTGTGACCATTGTGGAATATTATTTGAAAATTTACACGATTTGCAAAGACATATCAAAATATGGCGTCCAGAACAGAATCAACTAAAAAAGAAAACAACCGGAAGCTCTTAGTGAAGAAATCGAACCAAATAAAAAAAACAAAGTTAGAACAACAATCCATTACAATGAACACTTCCGAGGAAAGCTCTCGCCATGACGAAGATGAAGTTTTTAGTACCTTTGTGGAAATGGCCCGAGGAGGTAATGGCAACGAACGGCAATCAAAAATTGAAAAATACATGAAGACGAGGTTAACTGAAGAGGAAGCCATGGATAAAAATAAAGACAAATTACGAGCCGATGACTGGAAAATATTCATGAATAAATAAGCTACTTTAATAGGTTATATAATGAAGATGCAATGTGGAAAACTACACACCAAGATTATGCACACTGTAAGATTTTTCAACCAAGTAGGATATGATGAACCAACCTCTTTACGCATGGCTTTGAAAAAATATCGAGATCAACTGGAAGAGTATCTAGAACATTGTCATTACCCTGATTATGACAGTGAAAGCGATGAAGAGGATTAAGATGATGACGATGAAAGCAAGGCCGATAATGTAGAAGGAAAGTAATGATTAAAATAACAGTTTTTACATTTCTGGCAGTTATTTCAGTTAGAGCTGTTGCCGTGTTAGCATGTCTTGGAAAGATTGTCTTAAAAATATATTATGACCCGACCAGTCCTGCTAGATTTTCGGGGCACGATTAATTGTATGTTTATGTTAAAAAAGATGGGAAATACAACATTAGCAAATACAAATTAAGAAATGGCTTCAACGATAAGAACGTTACAGTATGCAACGACCATTAAGAACACCAAGTAATAAGACCCACATTGTTGTAGCAGGAATTGACGATCAATGGTCGGCTGACATTATGGATATGGTTGAAGTACAATGATGGATCCGCATATGTCTTGGTAGTCATAGATGTATTCTCCATACAAAATATGGCTACGAAAGTTAAAAGACAAAAAAGGAGATTCGGTAGCTCGCGCCTTTGATGATATCTTCAAAGATGGCCGCCGACCGAACAGAATTCGCACGGATATGGAACAGGAGTTTAAATCCCTATTGATGCAGAGAGCATTTCAACGTGAAGGAATTCAACATTGGTATGCTTATAACGAAGTCAAGGCGTCTGCTTCGCAGAAGGATGTAATCAAGCAGTTCATATCACCATAGATATGCCCCTAGAAGACGTAACCAAAGATAACGAAGAGACTGTACGTATATCAACGTTTTTGACGGAACAAAAAGGGCGCCCTGTAAAAATAAAACACCTTCGCTATAGATTCAAAATTGGCGATAGTGTGTGTCGTCCACACCTGTGGAATATATTTACTCTGCTATACGACGAAAAATGGACTGGAGAAATATTCACTGTTGCACAACGATTTTGGAGACAAAGTGTACCGGTATAGAGAATCAAGGATTATAATGGACAGGATATTGCGGTGATATTTTATCAATCTGACTTACAGAAAATTACAGTGAGAGATACAGATTGATGGAAAGAATAGAATTTACTCAGGACAAAAGGAAAATAACGAACTAAACAGTACTTTGTTAAATGGCTACATTGGCCTTCAAAATTTAACTATTGGATGAAAGCTACTGATGTACATGATATATAGAGGTGTAATAAAGCATATATTCATCATATTATTTGTTATTTTTAAAAGCCTCATTCAGTATAAGCCCCTATGTACACTTACCTTGAGAGATTTAGGTTTCTTCAAAGGTGTTATTCATATCTTCAGATCGGCGTACCTACAACAACAATGATATAACCACTAAGACTCCATTTTCATGTCAGAGTATTTTAATGCCAGTTTTTAGCAAGCCTATACGAATTCCCATGCACAGTACATTATATATACCCCGTACAAGACTATTCATACAACTTTGCATATTTTTTCGTTTCAAATCAGCAGCAAATATCAATTCAGAACTGATATCACGCCTAAAATACATAAAAAATAGTTTATCCTGTTTGTATTATGTAATTATCGTTTTAACATTCAATGCTCCAACACTAAATTAAGCTTTTTTAAATATTTCATACCAAATAATATTATTTCTTAATCTTTAGTAATCGCAATGTCACATCGGGATTGTTTTATATTTAATAATTCAAATATAATATTGAAATTAAACTTTAAATAATGTACTTACCTTTATATTCTGTATTTAATTCACTAGTAAATAGCCCCTAATTACGCACATTGCCATTACCCTGATTATGATAATGAAAGCGATGAAGAGGATTAAGATGATTACGATGAAAGCAATGCCGATAATGTAGAAGGAAAGTAATAATTAAAATAACAGTTTTTACATTTCTGGCAGTTATTTCAGTTAGAACTGTTGTCGCGTTATATTGTCTTGGAAAGATTGTCTTAAAAAATATATTATGACCGGACCAGTCCTTCTAGCTTTTCGGGGCCCGATAAATTGTACGTTTATGTTAAAAAAGATAGGAAATACAACATTAGTAAATACAAATTAAGAAATGGTTTCAACGACAAGAACGTTACAGTATGCAACGACCATTAAGAACACCAAGTAATAAGACACACATTGTTGTAGCAGGAATTGACAATCAATGGTCGGCTGACATTATTGATATGGTTGAATTTTCAAAGTACAATGATGGATCCGCATATGTCTTGGTAGTCATAGATGTATTCTCCATAAAAATTATGACTACAAAAGTTAAAAGACAATAAAGGAAATTCGGTAGCTCGCGCCTTTGAGGATATCTTCAAAGATGGCCGCCGACCGAACAGAATTCGCACGGATATGGAACAGGAGTTTAAATCCCTATTGGTGCATAGAGCATTTCAACGTGAAGGAATTCAACATTGTTATGCTTATAGCGAAGTCAAGGCGTCTGCTTCGCAGAGGGATGTAATCAAGCAGTTCATATCACCATAGAAGATGTAAAAAAAGATAACGAAAATACTGTACGTATATCTACGTTTTTGACGGAACAAAAAGGGCGCCCTGTAAAAATAAAACACCTTCGCTATAGATTCAAAATTGGCGATAGTGTGTGTCGTCCACACCTGAGGAATATATTTACTCTGCAATACGACGAAAAATGGACTGGAGAAATATTCACTGTTGCACAACGATTTTGGAGACAAAGTGTACCGGTATACAGAATCAAGGATTATAATGGACAGGATATTGCGGTGATATTTTAGCAATCTGACTTACAGAAAATTACAGTGAGAGATACAGATTTATGGAAAGAATAGAATGTACTCAGAACAAAAGGAAAATAACGAACTAAACAGTACTTTGTTAAATGGCTACATTGGCCTTCAAAATTTAACTATTGGATGAAAGCTACTGATGTACATGATATATAGATGTGTAATAAAGCATATATTCATAATATTATTTGTTATTTTTTAAAGCCTCATTCAGTATAAGCCCCTATGTACACTTACCTTGAGAGATTTAGGTTTTTTCAAAGGTGTTATTCATATCTTCAGATCGGCGTACCTACAACAACAATGATATAACCACTAAGTCTCCATTTTCATGTTAGAGGATTTTAATGCCAGTTTTTAGCAAGCCTATACGAATTCCCATTCACAGTACATTATATATACCCCGTACAAGACTATTCATACAACTTTGCATATTTTTTCGTTTCAAATCAGCAGCAAATATCAATTCAGAACTGATATCACGCCTCAAATACATAAAAACAAAATAGTTTATCCTGTTTGTATTAAGTAATTATCGTTTTAACATTCAATGCTCCAACACTAAATTAATCTTTTTTAAATATTCCATACAAAATAATATTCTTTCTTAATCTTTAATAATCGCAATGTGACACCGGCATTGTTTTATATTTAATAATTCAAATATAATATTGAAATTAAACTTTAAATAATGTACTTACCTTTATATTCTGTATTAAATTCACTAGTAAATAGCCCCTAATTACGCAGACTTTTGTTTTTCCAAATTGAACAATTCAGTTGATACAGGTGTGGACAATGATGTCTCTCCGACAGCTATGTACGATTTTAAACCTGGTGCGCAGATTTTAATCTTTTTACCCGTGCCGTTACAATATGTCACTAATCTATCAAAATAATATGGCCCCTGAACGATACCCATATTTACGTCAATGAAATAAGCTCTAACTTATCCTATTGATCTATTTTATGGAAATGTTACAACTATTTAGAAATCATCGGTAGCCCAACACTATGGGAATTCCATTTTCCAATTAGGAACAACAAGGGATTAATGCAAACGATGTTCAACATATCTGTAGACATGTATTTATAAAATCTGGCTTAAACCGGTCAACTGTTCAAAAGTAACACAATTAAATTGGCCTCGATATCTTATCTGATTTAAATAGAAAATTACCTTGATCAGTTCAATACGAGGTCATCATAACCACTTAAGAATGTGATTATAATCGTCTTTATTGAACTGACCATAAAAGTAAAAGGTAAAAGGTAAAATATATTTAGGCTTAAAAAATTCAACATCATACACAAATGTTTAAAAAAATATCATTAACTTAAAAGTAAAACAGCAAACTGCCGTCATTAACATAAACTACAATCCACTCATTGTAACTGCTGAAAACGTGCATACCAAAGATAGCCCATGAAAGCCATTCAGCTTATTTCCAATGGGTTCGTTTACAAGTATGAGCTTAAAGTTCAAGTGGATATTAAAATATCAACATGAGTGGGTAGAGGGATTACTTAATTTTAAAATAAGTACATTATCTATGAAAAAAAATATATGTATACAATTGCCATTATTATGATATGATATGTCTTTCCCGTTCTTCACTGTTTAAATTTTAATAGATTTTAAAGCTACTATAAAATATTACAAAATATAATCACATCATTTAAGCTATATCATATAGAATGTGCTACAATATGCAGACAATTACCCATATGTAGCTTTGCATTCTAACAAACAAATATTACTAGCCACAAAAAGAGAAACAATTATCATCTGCATTTCCACATTTAACAACAACAAATATGAACAGTGATAATTAACAGAAACACACCTTTTACATACAACAATTAAGACCTACATCTAATATACATCACCTTCTTTGTGTTCTTCCATACAACTGTTCAATACGATTTCGTTTAATTACATCGGACCATTTAAATCTTCACGGCAATGGTATTTGTTATCTTATGATATTTAAAAACGAAGATTATTTACCTATGACTCTTTAATTCTACAAAGGGATATTGTTTAACCAAGTGTTATGTTTATAGTCGGGAGGCCAGACCTTCACAATTTTGATTTTAATGTACCTTCCGAACACACACCTGAAACCTTCTGTATGTTATTTTCAATATTTTTACTTTTATTTTAATCGGGTCGTCACCAATTCGTACCGCCCGATTTTTTTAAATATACATTTGTTTAGCGTTGGGGTATCTTCAAGAAAAATAATGTCTTACAAGATCATTAAATTGCAATGTTGACTTTATCATCCGGTAAAAACACATTTTTATGAATGTTTGAAGACTATAAATTATCCTTAAAATACAAAAAAAATATTCATGTTTATCTATTTTAATCATGTAATAACATTCTATAATAAGGTGTTTTTAATATAAATTGTGACATATAACTAACCAATATAACAAAATTGTATGAGATGAATTTTTATTTTATTATTTTCTGAATACTTTTAAATACAATTCATCAATTTTACCTGTTTAAAAATGAAGGTGTTCGATCAAACAAACACAGTTAATGAAAAATCATTTAGAATGTCTGAGCGAAAAAGTTGTAAATTTCCATAAAAATACATTAACCGTTCGCGTACCGTATTTAGTGGTCTCGTCCTATTAAGTGACCCGAACTTGCTAAATGCATATGCTTTAAAAATTGCTGAAGAAAATTTGTTTTTGTGTTTTGGTGTTCTTGAATTGTCTAAGAGTTGATATTAAGTCATTATTTCAGTATTTCTAAACAATAAGTTGCTATACTTTGGTTATTAAATTAATCGATATTATAATAAGAAAACCGTACTGGTGATGGTGTGATTTTATTCCACAGTTGCCACAGTTGTGTATTAAATTTGGTCCGTCCATCTAAAAGAAAGCTAGGCAGTCTTTAAAATGGCAAAATTGTGTTATTTGTCAACAACCAGGTACAAATGAAGATTTAATAAACATGCAGAGCCAAGGGCAATGGAGACCCGGAAAGATGATGCTTATTCAAAAGTGTTTGAAAAATTAACTTCTATGTCTGATATAAAATTGGACCCTACTGTTGTCAGATATCATAAACCATGCCACAGAGCTTACACAAGCAAACAAAACCTCAAACCTTTTCTACAAGATGAAGCTTTAGATGACAGTTATAGAGGAAGTTCCTCTTTGACTAGCTCTATAATTAAAACTGTACAGTCTGATCCAAGTGTGTTTAGGTCAGACTGGAGTTCACGCATTTTTTTGTAATTCTAAAACACACAAAAATGACCGTAAACTGCATAAAGTTGAAACAGCGGAGAGATCACATAATATGGACGCAGCCCAGAGAACGTCCGATTTGGGTCTCCAGCATCGTGTATTAGTCGGGGTGTCAGACCTTCAAAATTTTGATTTTAATATACCCTCCAAACACGCATTTAAACATATATATTATGATAGCAGATATACTGGGCTATAAAATTACTTGGGTCGTCACGAAATTGTATCGCCCGATTTTATGCAAATTGAGGTCAAGAATCACTATTGTCTGCGAGTCAAAAATATTGTCAATACGATTAACTGCACATTACTTTTGTCCATTAAATACATTTATGCTTGCAATTCATTAATCGCATGAATAAATTACGATGTAGAAAAGGTATTTTTTGGTTTGTTGTTGTTTTCTTTTGCATATTTCAATATGATTTATGACGTAAAAATGACGTATTTTCGACATCAAATATCGATTTACTTTATTTGATTAACATATAAAAGATACCCTCCCGGAAAAACCGGAAATCCAAAATACATTTTAACCAGGTTTTTTTTGAAAGCTCGACCCCGAGAGGTCTATGCAACGTGAGTGTAGCACATATTCAGCTATGTGCATTATGCAAGCCTATCAACTCTACATGTAATAGATTACATATCGAATGACAATGTTTTAGTGGTACCGAAATGGGAATTCCATTTACAGAACATAAAAGTATGATAATGTTAGATCAGTTACGTCATAAAGATACTGTTATTCTGGTTATTTCTTATACCAAAAAACCTAGTCTTGTCGTTAAATGACGTTTGATGGCAGTCCATAACTTAAGCAAATTATGGCTGAATGATATATTGTTCGGATTGGAGTGTTCACTGATATGATTGGTTGATAATTATAATGGATTAATCGATATGACTGGTCAATTGATTGAATAATTGATTTTATATCATAGACAATTACAATATCGTCAATGAAGACTGAAGTATATGGTACTTTCAGAAACTGACTGTTGTACCGCTACAAACATTCTAACTGTCATCGTCCTCATCAGTCTCAGTACGTCGTGCATGAACAAGATGCATGACGGAAGTCGGACGACATGTGCCATGCAAATATGATAGGTTCAAGTCCTAATTGTTCTTACTGCCATGCGTAGGATAATGGTGAACCTATGACTGGCTTAGGCTGATCATCAGCGGTCATCTATATCTGTGTTTGCAATATTGACACCAGAACA
>MJUT01046623.1:290580-302316 GCA_002080005.1 Gigantidas platifrons
TAATTATCACTGTTCATATTTGTGGATAGTAATATTCGTTTGTTAGAATGCAAAGCTACATATGGGTAATTGTCTGCATATTGTAGCACATTCTATATGATATAGCTGAAATGATGTAATTATATGATGTAATATTTTATAGTAGCTTTAAAATCTATTAAAATTTAAACAGTGAAGAACGGGAAAGACATATCATATCATAATAATGGCAATTGTATGCATATATTTTTTCATAGATAATGTACTTATTTTAAAATTAGGTAATCCCTCTACCCACTCATGTTGATATTTTAATATCCACTTGAACTTTAAGCTCATACTTGTAAACGAACCCATTGGAAATAAGCTGAATGGCTTTCATGGGCTTTGGTATGCACGTTTTCAGCAGTTACAATGAGTGGATTGAAGTTTATGTTAATGACGTCAGTTTTCTGTTTTACTTTTAAGTTAATGATATTTTTTTAAACATTTGTGTATGATGTTGAAATTTTTAAACCTAAATATAATTTACCTTTCACCTTTTACCTTTATGGTCAGTCCAATAAAGACGATTATAATCACATTCTTAAGAGGTTATGATGACCTCGTATTGAACTGATCAAGGTAATTTTCTATTTAAATCAGATAAGATATCGAGGCCAATTTAATTGTGTTACTTTTGAAGAGTTGACCGGTTTAAGCCAGATTTTATAAATACATGTCTACAGATATGTTGAACATCGTTTGTAGTAATCCCTTGGTGTTCCTAATTGGAAAATGGAATTCCCACAGTGTTGGGCTATCGATGATTTCTAAATAGTTGTAACATTTCCATAAAATATATCAAGAGGATAAGTTAGAGCTTATTTCATTGACGTAAATCTTGGTATCGCTCAGGTGCCACATTCTTTTGATAGATTAGTGACATATTGTAACGGCACGGGTAAAAAGATTAAAATCTGCGCGCCAGGTTTAAAATCGTACATAGCTGTCGGAGAGACATCATTGTCCACACCTGAATCAACTGAAATGTTCAATTTGGAAAAACAAAAGTCTGCGTAATTAGGGGCTATTTACTAGTGAATTTAATACAGAATAGAAAGGTAAGTACATTATTTAAAGTTTAATTTCAATATTATATTTGAATTATTAAATATAAAACAATCCCGATGTGACATTGCGATTACGAAAGATTAAGACAGAATATTATTTTGTATGAAATATTTAAAAAAGCTTAATTTAGTGTTGGAGCATTGATTGTTAAAACGACAATTACTTAATACAAACAGGATAAACTATTTGTTTTATGTATTTTAGGCGTGATATCAGTTCTGAATTTATATTTGCTGCTGATTTGAAACGAAAAAATATGCAAAGTTGTATGAATAGTCTTGTACGGGGTATATATAATGTACTGTGAATGGGAATTCGCATAGGCTTGCTAAAAACTGGCATTAAAATCCTCTAACATGAAAATGGAGTCTTAGTGGTTATATCATTGTTGTTGTAGGTACGCTGATCTGAAGATATGAATAACACCTTTGAAGAAATATAAATCTCTCAAGGTAAGTGTAAATAGGGGCTTATACTGAATGAGGCTTTAAAAATAACAAATAATATTATGAATATATGCTTTATTACACATCTATATATCATGTACATCAGTAGCTTTCATCCAATAGTTAAATTTTGAAGACCAATGTAGCCATTTAAAAAAGTACAGTTTAGTTCGTTATTTTCCTTTTGTCCTGAGTACATTCTATTCTTTCCATAAATCTGTATCTCTCACTGTAATTTTTCTGTAAGTCAGATTGACAAAATATCACCGCAATATCCTGTCCATTATAATCCTTGATTCTGTATGCCGGTACACTTTGTCTCCAAAATCGTTGTGCAACAGTGAATATATCTCCAGTCAATTTTTCGTCGTATTGCAGAGTAAATATATTCCTCAGATGTGGACGACACACACTATCGCCAAATTTGAATTTGTAGCGAAGGTGTTTTATTTTTACAGGGTGCCCTTTTTGTTCTGTCAAAAACGTTGATATACGTACAGTCTCTTCGTTATCTTTGGCTACATCTTCTGAGGGCATATCTATGGTGATATGAACTGCTTGATTACATCCCTCTGCGAAGCAGACGCCTTGACTTCGTTATATGCATAACAATGGTGAATTCCTTCACGTTGAAATGCTCTCTGCACCAATAGGTATTTAAACTCCTGTTTCATATCCGTGCGAATTATGTTCGGTCGGTGGCCATCTTTGAAGATATCCTCAAAGGCGCGAGCTACCGAATCACCTTTTTTCTCTTTTAACTTTCGTAGCCATATTTTTTATGGAGAATACATCTATGACTACCAAAACATATGCGGATCCATCATTGTACTTTGAAAATTCAACCATATCCATAATGTCAGCCGTCCATTGATCGTCAATTCCTGCTACAACAATGTGGGTCTTATTACTTGGTGTTCTTAATGGTCGTTGCATACTGTAACGTTCTTGTCGTTGAAGCCATTTCTTAATTTGTATTTGCTAATGTTGTATTTCCCATCTTTTTTAACATAAACATACAATTAATCGTGCCCCGAAAAGCTAGCAGGACTGGTCGGGTCATAATATATTTGTTAAGACAATCTTTCCAAGACATGCTAACACGGCAACAGCTCTAACTGAAATAACTGCCAGAAATGTAAAAACTGTTATGTTAATCATTACTTTCCTTCTACATTATCTGCATTGCTTTCATCGTCATCATCTTATTCCTCTTCATCGCTTTTACTATCAGAATCAGGGTAATGGCAATGTTCTACATACTCTTCCAGTTGATGTCGATATTTTTTCAAAGCCATGCGTAGAGAGGTTCGTTCATCATATCCTACTTGGTTGAAAAAGCTTACAGTGTGCATAATCTTGGTGTGTATTTTTCCACATTGCAACTTCATATAACCTATTAAAGTAGCACATTTATTCATGAATATTTTCCAGTCATTGGCCCTTAATTTGTCTTTATTTTTATCCATGGCTTCCTCTTCAGTTAACCCCGTCTGCATGTATTTTTCAATTTGTGATTGCCCTTCGTTGCCATTAACTCCTCGGGCCATTTCCACAAAGGTACTAAAACTTCATCTTCTTCATGGCGAGAGTTTTCCTCGGAAGTGTTCATTGTAATGGATTGTTGTTCTAACTTTGGTATTTTATTTGGTTCGATTTCTTCACTAAGAGCTTCCGGTTGTTTTCTTTTTTAGTTGATTCTGTTCTGGACACCATATTTTGATATGTCTTTGCAAATCGTGTAAATTTTCAAATAATATTCCACAATGGTCACAAGAAATCTTGCTCCGTTGATTATTTTATCATTTAAATTTTTTTCACTGGTAAGTGGTATTATATTGCTATTGCTAATTCCACATTTATTTAGACTATCATGACGTAGTCTTAAATGAACTGGAGTTGCCGTTTTGAGATCGATCAGTACAAGCTTAAAACGCTTTCTAGTTGCCTGTTCGAATTTTTCCAAAAAATATTGTATTTTTCATGGCTAGATCTGTTTGTCTAAGGTCATTAAGCTTCGCTTATCCACAGGATTTTTGAAGAACAACATATATTGAGAATGTCTTCGTTGTGTGGGATCTTTTCTGAAATACAGATTCTGATTTAAAACCACGACTGATACATTTCTGTGCTGTCTTCCTTCTGTAAAGCTATCGGTTATCCGGGGATCCTTTGCCGCTCTCGAAATTAAATCGTCTAACACCATCATATTTCTAAATGAAGGATCGATATATGAATCTTTTTCTAAATCAAGTGGTATTCCTTGTTCAAACTCAACTTTAGGCAATACGGCTGTTTTTGTTTCGTCATACATTGGTTGCCATCTTTTATACAACCATAGTA
This sequence comes from Gigantidas platifrons, assembly GCA_002080005.1. NCBI lineage: Eukaryota > Metazoa > Mollusca > Bivalvia > Mytilida > Modiolidae > Gigantidas > Gigantidas platifrons. Next base: position 294,462 of record MJUT01046623.1, read on the forward strand.
TCCTCTCGAGAACGGGTTCATATACATTCTTGACTCTTTGTAATATATTTTTGACAAGCTACGTCTTGTCATAAGATGACGGATCACACAGGATCGCTGTGAACGGATGCCGTAAAACAAAAGCTTCTTCCCTCTTGATATTATATGGCGACTGTTCGGTATCTACACCCTTCTGCGCCGGAGGTGGTATATTCCCCTCCTGCGGCGGCGATGGCGGATACACATCAGTGCTCTGCGGATATGGATATGTGATTCCATGTTTGTTTCTATTAGGTCTCAACATGACATCTCTTCTTGAAAATATTATCAGACATTTTGGACAATTCTTAGAATTCATCCATATAGTTTGATATTCAGACGATAAATGAAAAAAATGCCAAGATATGTATCTTTATGACGTGTGAATTTATTATATTAATCTTCTGATTTTTTTGTTACAGGTTCATTTTAAAATGGACTACCAAAGAGGCAAGACCTGTTCGTGTCAACAATGCGGAGCTGAGTACTTCAAACAGTCTCTGTTACATCAACATCAACGACTTCTGAACCATCATGACTTTTTCACCTTTAATGAAGGTCAGAAAACCTTTTACAGAAAGGAAAATCTAACTAGACACGAATTGAAACATCAAGATGGTTCTCTTTTCAATTGTAATGATTGTGGAAAATTGTTTGGAAGAAAAGATAATATACAAAGATACGTGGAACAACACCACAATCAATATGGAGGTGGAGCAAAAAGACCTGCATGCAGTGACGAAAACGAAGAACATATGCATAAGAAAAGACTTACAGCAGAAAGTAATCCTGATAATTATAATACCCTCAGAGTAACCAAAGAACAACACGTTCCAAAATTTAATACAACTGCTTTCCATTAAAAAGTCAATGTCAAAAACCTAGATGTGAGAGACCTTCCAGACATTATCAAGACGTTTAAAGTGCTTTTCCAATCTATAATGAGTAATATTACAGAATCCATGCAGCCAAATGATCTCGTTTGCATATCAGTTCAGTTTCCAGAGCTAGAATTTCCCATAGCTCTTCCATTTGTCAAGTCACAATATCTTACAGCTGAACGACTCCTCAATGAAATCGAGAGAAAATTACAGTCCTACGAAGAATTTGCTTTTGACGAAACATGTAAGATTGAATTGGTGCATGTAAGTTTACCCGTTGGAAGATCTGGTAATTTTGTTGATTTGGAAAGACATTATAAAAGAAAAAAAACAGTTTAATAAGAATCCAAAATAATGATGACAAGTGTTGCGCGAGAGCATTGGTTACAGCGAAGGCTCGTAGTGATGTTCATAACACGCGGAGTAGCATCAGACTAGGGAGAAGAATCCAAATATAGTTTGCATTATCTCTACATCAAGAGGCCGGTGTTCCCTTAGCTAAATGTGGAGTAGAAGAAATACAACTCTTTCAAGAAGTCAGGAAAGAATACAGGATTCGTGTGATTTCAAAGGATCATGTCAACTCCTTTACTTATGAAGGTTCGGACGCTGGTAACAAGATTTACCTTTACTTACACAACGAACATTATGACGTGATAACCACAATGTCGGGGTTTTTGAACAAAAAGTACTTCTGTCTTCGGTGTTAAAAATGATATGATAAGAAAGAAAAGCACAAGTGCAAAGACACTTGTAATTGCTGTCTACATATTCATGAAAATGGTATGACTAGTAGGAAACATTGTAAAAATTTTAACCGGTATTTCAAAAATCTGCTATGCCCTTCGTAAGAAACAACAAGCGTCAGGAAAATATACCTGTAAAATCCACTATGGTTGTATTGCATGCTCACAACACATCAACAAAGAAATGCACAGAAAACCTCATGGATGTGGAGAAAAATACTGTAAAATGTGCAAGATTTTTTCGATGAACGTCACCAATGTTATATTAAACCTGTAGACCATCATTCATCCACCAGACAGTCCGACAAATCTGAGTCAGATAGTAGGAAAAGGAAAATGTCATTTATATTTTTCGACTTCGAATGTACACAAGAATGGACTGACAAAAATGGAATAAAATGTATAAATTGTCGAAAATGTAATTGTGGAGTATACGAACACATGCCTAATTTATGCGTTGCCCACGAAGTATGTGAACTTTGTCTGGACAAAGATATAACAGACACAATATTTCTGTTGTGAAAACGAAAGAATATTTACAAACCCAAGTACGACAGATGACTTCTGTCGGTGGATTTTCTCTGAAGTAAACACCGGTTGTACGCGATATGTCACAATCTTAAGGCATACGATAGCTATCCTATTTAGAGTACCTACATCAAAACGCCATTTTACCTGAGGTTATTTCGACAGGGTCCAAATTCATGTCTATTGATGAACATCAATGCAAACGAATGAAATATTATATCAATTTTCTACCGATGTCACTGTCTGAACTCCCGAGAACGCTTTGTTTGATAACCTCCTTAAAATTAATTTTTGCAATCCTGATTCCATGAATCCGGAACGGAGAACAAACTTTATGAATTGGTACTCCCAACACAAAGATGACCTCTTTGATTTTAATAAATGGAATCTGAACGAATCTGAACGAATCTGAACGAATAGGTAAAATCCCACCGCATTGTTATTGACCTGGACAAAAGAAGTCTATAAAAGCATTGCATTGTCTTAGGTATTAGTATATTTCCAATCGTAATTGCGTCAACATCCAACACGCTTTTAATGGAGGAGAAAAACAGTTGGACCGTTTAAGGTAGATTGCAATAGGGAGACAACATCGGGTGAGAAAATCGCCTACCAGTCCCATGGTTGTTTTTGGCATGGTTGATCGAAATGTTTCTCAAGAAGCACTGTAAATCCAGTTAATGATACAAGAACGGGTGACTTACATATGAAGACTTCGTACAAAATGCGATTTCTCGAAGATAAAGGATTTTCATATGAAAGCATATGGGAATGTCAGTTTGATCATAAATGTAAAGTTAACGAAGACTTAAAATCTATGATTGTGGCATCGGAATTATTTTTAACCTTGGAGCCAAGAGATGCATTTTTGTTGGGACAGAACCGAGGCATTTACACTGTTTAGTAAAGCCGACAGAGAAAGGAAAATCAAACATTATGACGTGACTTCTTTATCCATTTATAAATAAAACGGGAAAAGTCCACTTAGGTCAACCTGAGATAATAACGGATGCATTTACAAATATAAAAAATTATGAAGGTCTAATTAAGTGTAAAATCCTCCCACAAAAAAGGAACATATATTCCCGTTCTAGCTTAAAAGTAAAACGGAAAACTTACTTTTGGTTTGCGTCACGCTTGCACTGAATTCAAGCAACATATGGCTTGCAAACATTCAAATGAGGAGTGTGCGATCACTGGAACGTGGGTCACCGAAGAAGTGACAAAAGCTATAGAAAAGGGATATCGTATATAACAAATTTACAAGGTATGGCACTTTCAAGAAGTTGCACAATATGACCCTATTACAAAGTCGGGAGGAATGTTTACAGATTACATTAATAAGTTTTTACATATAAAGGAAGAAGCCGTATATTGCCGAAGTGGTGCACACCTGATGATAACAAGAGGAAGTATATTCAGGACTACTAAAATAAAGAAAGGATATGGCTAAATTCCAACAACAAAGAGGAGAACCCGGGACTGCAACAATTAGACAAATTAATGTTGAATAGTTTCTGGGGGAAATTTGGAGAGAGAACGAACTTACCCCAGAAAACCTATGTATCAGACGTAACAGTTTTCTTTCATATGAATACCATTAACAATCAGGAAATCAAAACTACTAGATTTGTAAACGAAGAATAGTACAAATGGATTGGGTTCACAAGGAATATGTTATTGACACTTCTAGAATAAGAAATGTAGTGATTGCGGCTTATACAACAGCAAAGGCAGGAGTAAAGCTGTACCGATACTTTGCACGCTTAAACAGAAGAACCTTATATGCAGATACGGTCTCGATTATATTTACGGTCGTACCAGGAGAATGGGAACCTGAATTTGGTGATTAGCTAGGCGATTTGACAAATGATATTCCAGATAACGACATATACACTTTCGTTACTGGTGGACAAACACATTACGCTTATAAACTAAGAAAGACTAATGAAGAAGGAATACAAACTTTTGCTAAAGTCAGAGGTATAACCCTTAAAAACAATAATTCTCTGGATATCAACTTTGACACAATACTTAGCATGGTGATGCACAATATAGATGGGTATTAAACTGTTGTTGACCAAAACAGGATCGATCGGGATTCACAAGCTACACAAATCATCACAAAGACCGAAGCGAAAGACTATAAAATAGTTTTTGACAAAGGAGTAATCCAAAATGACTTATTTTCTGTACAATATAGAATGTAGTTTCTGTATTGTAATATAAATATTATAATCAACACTTTGCATTAACAATCTTTTTATTCCGACTCTATTGTACAATCAATACAACTGATCAAATTAACATTTATTGTAAATAACGAAAGTAGGATACCGAAGGGACAAGTGTGCAATGTATGTATTGCGAAGAGTTTTGAAGACGATCACTAATCCATAGACAGTGAGAGAAAGAGATAATAAACGCAGTTTGATTTAAGCAATACCCTGTTAAAAAAACCTTTGAGTATCATATATTGTTCTTATAGAGTAAGCATTATTTCACCAATTCAATTCAAAAGTGACAAATCTATGTTGGCCTTGGGGTACCTGTATCAGTTTAAAAGGGGTCATCATAACATCTTAAGAATGTGATTCATACCACATGGGAAATACACAAATCGTTTTTATTGAACTGACCATCACCTTTTAAATTTTAATCGATTTTAAAGCTACTACAAACTATTACATCATATAAATACATGATTTAAGCTATATTATATAGTATGTGCTACAATATGCAACACATATCTTTGCATACAGCAATTAAGACCTACATCTAATATGCATCAACTTCTTTGTGTTCTTCCATACAACTGTTCAAGACGATTTCGCTTAATCACATGGGACCATTTCAATCTTCACGGCAATGGTATTTGTTTTCTTAAAATATGTAAATATGGAGATTATTTACCCATGACTCTTTAATTCTACAAGAGGATATTGTTTAACCAGGTGTTATTTTATACTTAGATGTAATAACCGATGCACATATGTCACCCAACAAATAATTTCGCTGCACAAATGACTGAAGTAAATAATGCATCAAAATAATCCGCATAAACCACAACACATTGCATTAATTAAAGCCAACTGCACTAATTGCATAATTTTCTTTTTCCCTACGGGAAATTTAACATGGGGATTTTGGGCTATATTGGGGTCCTGTACTACTACAGAGCATTATGGCTCGTGTGAAAGAGTATATTCCATGACGTTGAAAAAGTTAAAAATCAACAGAGCGAGCAGTGCATCACACCTTATGCGTTCTAAACATATGCCTTAGCTTTCTAATGACGTTGAAAAAGTCAAAAATCACATATTATGTGTTATATGTAAACAGCCATTAACCCTATTAATTTGATTTTGTTATTTACTTCTAGAGATTTGAATACAGTGTAGTTAACTGGCCATTTCATTTTAGAGTATTTTAATCATTGTGTAATGCATTTCTTATAATGAATAATTTAATTTCGATTAAAGCCATGCTTGTTTTTTAAAAATAATTATCTGAAGGTTAAGGGCTGTTTTAAACTAATGCATACCGTTTCGCGTCAATAATTATTAGCACTAAATTAGCATATTTAGTTTGAAATACAAATAGGTTATTCAGATCATCGAAAAAACTTCAACACAATGTAATTATCACAAGTGAAGAAACATTGCAGAAAATCAAAAGGGTAATGAAGAATGATAAATTAGAAACATTGGGTGCACAAGACAGAACACTTTTCTTAATCTACATTAGTGTAAATAAATGTATGGTATCATATAAATGTTTATTTGTTTCCACATGCATGGTTTTCAAATAACAAATAGAAACAATATCAAAGATATTTAACATATATGCCTTAATCACTCATTCTATCAATGCTCTTAACATAAACATATAGTCAGAGTTCAATAGTTATTTACACTAATACGGTTGTCTTTTAAGTCATTGCACATTTCTCCGTAAATCAATCTGTATTACGACATTTATTGGTTAATTTATCATTCAATTGTGTGCTCTTGAGTACTAATTAAGTACAATCCGGTGTTAGCTAGTAACCGTCCTAATAAAGGATTTATGTTATCTGATTCATGTAGATCAACTGTAATACAAGCAGCACCAGCGTAGACGCGGACCTCATAGAGGACGCCACTGTTCCCGATTATAATGGGTGGCACAATGGATTGCCTCATAACTCATACCAACCTATCACCAATACGGCGTGGGTTCGCGCGCTGCTTTGGCAATTACAAAAGGTACACTCGACTCGCCGACGCATGCAATAAAGCTTACCAGTTGCTTGCCCATGGTCGGTGATTTTCTCCATGTACTCAGGCTTTTTCCACAACTAAGACTGGTTGCCATGATGCAACTGAAATATTGCTGAAAGTGGCGTTAAACATCAGTTATCACCCAAAAAAACCGATTAGAACGACATTTTATTTGCTCTTTTCAGATGTTTTTGACATTACAGTATAAAAACAATATACCTAGGTTGTCGGTAGACATCAAGCCAATTTTCACTCGCTAGCAAAGCTAACCTTCTTTATCCCTGTTGCTGGCGCTTGTGTGATAAGTCATGAATAAAGAATGGACCGGATATTCCTTACAACAACCGGACACATTCGTAGTCATTTGTAGCAGATATTCCCTAACGGTCAACAAAGAATGTCTTTCTAAGAAAGGTAATCAAAACGTTGAATATAGTTCGCTTAATTAATGTTAATTATTTCGTTGTTTCGTTTAGGTTAATGGGTTAAGGTCCTTAACGACACGTTTTGCATTGTCTGTCATACTTTGAGTTACGACGTCTGATGACCTCATTAGTATCTTCAACCTTTTCTGTCAATAGTATTTCTGTTTTATCATGTCGGTCAGTTTTATTCTGAAGAGAAACCGGAGTACTCGAAGAAAACCATCGCCCTGTCGCAAATAACTGAAAATATGCATCATATAAAGTTGCATCGACTACAGCCTGCCATGAGAGGGGCTCACAGCGTTAGTGGGGATAAACATTGAATGTACTTGTAGTTGGAAATCCAACTACCAAACGATCAGGACAACAACGACGACTTGGTCTCTATTGACGGACATATGATGTGAAATGTTTACCTAACAGGGAGTAGTACAGGTCCTCCATATAGCCCAAAATTCCCATGTTAAATTCTCCATAGGGAGAAGGAGGAAAATTATGCAATTTGTGCTGTTGGTTTTAATTAATGCAGTGTGTTGTAGTTTGAATGACATATGTGCATCGGTTATTACATGTAAGTAAAAATATAACACTTGGTTAAACAATATCCCTTTGTAGAATTAAAGAGTCATAGGTAAATAATCTGCGTATTTAAATATTTTAAGATAACAAATACCATTGCCGTCAATATTTAAATGGTCCGATGTGATTACACGGAATCATGTTGAACAGTTGTATGGAAGAACACAACGTTTGTGATGCATATTAGATGCAGGTCTTAAGTATTGTATGCAAAGGGTGTGTTTCTGTTAATTATCACTGTTCATTTTTGTTGTTGTGAAAGAGTGCAAAACTACATATGGTCATTTGCTGCATAATGATATTGTAGCACATTCTATATGATATCGCTTAAATGATGTAATTATATGAGTAATTGTTCATTTTTGTTGTTATAAATTTTTGAAATGCATATGATAATTGTTTCTCTTTGTATGGCT
>MJUT01046623.1:303194-313817 GCA_002080005.1 Gigantidas platifrons
ACATCATTGTCCACACCTATATCAACTGAATTGTTCAATTTGGAAAAACAAAAGTCTTTGTAATTAGGAGCTATTTACTAGTGAATTAAACGCTATTTACTAGTGAATTAAAAACAGAATATAAAGGTAAGTACATTATTTAAAGTTTAATTTCAATATTATCTTTGAATTATTAAATATAAAGCAATCCCGATGTGACATTGCGATTACTAACGATTAAGAAAGAATCTTATTTTGAATGGAATACTTAAAAAAAGCTTAAGTTAGTGTTGGAGAATTGAATGTTAAAACGATAATTACTTACCTCAAACAGGATAAACTATATTTTTTATGTATTTTAGGCTTTATATGAATACTGAATTTATATTTGCTGCTGATTTGAAACGAAAAAATATGCAAAGTTGTATGAATAGTCTAGTTTGGTGTATATATAATGTACTGCGCATGGGAATTCGTATAGACTTTCTTAAATCTGGCAATACAATCCTCTATCATGAAAATTGAGTCTTAGTGGTTATATCATTGTTGTTGTATGTATGCCGATCTGAAGATATGAATAACACATTTGAAGAAATCTAAATCTCTCAGGGTAAGTGTAAACAGGGGCTTATACTGAATGAGGCTTTAAAAATAACAAATAGTATTATGAATATATGCTTTACACATCTATATATCATGGACATCAATAGCTTTCACCCAATAATTAAAGTTTGAAGGCCAATGTAGACATTTAGCGAAGTACTGTTTAGTTCGTCCTTAGTTCGTCCTTTTCCTTTTGTCCTGAGCACATTCTATGCTTTCCATAAATCTGTATCACTGTAATTTTCCGTAAGTCAGATTGATAAAATGTCCTTTAAATATCGTCTCCATTATAATCCTTGATTCTGTATACCGGTACACTTTGTCTCCAAAATCGTTGTGCAACAGTGAATATTTCTCCAGTCGGGTTTTCGTCGTATTGCAGAGTAAATATATTCCTCAGGTGTGGACGACTCACACTATCTCCAATTTTTGATCTAGAGCGTAACAATGTTGTACTCCTTCACGATGGAATGCTCTCTGCACCAATATGGGTTTAAACTCATGTCCCATGTCCGTACGACTTCTGTTCGGTCGGCGGCCATCTTTGAAGATATCCTCAAACACGTGAGCTATCGAATCTCCTTATTTGTCTTTTAACTTTCGTAGCCATAATCGTTTAGAGAATACATCTATGACTACCAATAAATATGCGAATACATCATTGTACTTTGAAAATTTAACCATATTCATAATGTCAGCCGACCATTGATCGTCAATTCCTGCTACAACAATGTGGGTCATATTACTTGGTGTTCTTAATGGTCGTTGCATACTGTTACGTTCTTGTCGTTGAAGCCATACAATTTATCGGGCCCCGAAAAGCTAGCAGGACTGGTCGGGTGATACTGTATTTTTTTAAGATAATCTTCCCAAGACATGTTAACACGGCAACAGTTTTAACTGAAATAACTTCCAGAAATGTAAAAACTGCTATTTTGATCATTACTTTTCTTCTAAATTATCGGCATTGCTTTCATCGTCATCATTATCATCCTCTTCATCGCTTTCACTATCAGAATCAGGGTAATGGTAATGTTCTAGATGCTCTTCCAGTTGATGTCGATATTTTTTCAAAGCCATGCGTAGAGATGTCTGTTCATCATATCCTACTTGGTTTGTATAATCTTAAAGTGTGCATACTTTTGGTGTTTATTTTTCCATATAGCAACTTCATTATATAACCTATTAAAGTATCATATGTATTCATGAATATGTTCCAGTCATCGGGTAGTAATTTGTCTTCAGCTTTATCCATGGCTTCCCCTTCAGTTAATCCCGTCTTCGTGTATTTTTCAATTTTTGATTGCCGTTCTTTGTCATTACCTCCTCGGGCCAATTCCACAAAAGTATTACAAATTTCATCTTCTTCATGGCGAGAGCTTTCCTCGGAAGTGCTCATTGTAGTGGGTGGTTGTTCTAACTTTGTTTTTTTATTTGGTTCGATTTCTTCACCGAGAGCTTCCGGTTGTTTTCTTTTTAGTTGATTTTGCTCTGGACGCCATGTTTTCATATGTCTTTGCAAATCGTTTAAATTTTCACTTAATATTCCACAATCGTCACATGAAATGCTACTCCGTTGATTATTTTATCATTTATATATTTTTCACCGGTAAGGGGTATTATATTGTTATTGCTAATTCCACATTTATTTAGAATATCATGACGTAGTCTTAAATGCTCATGAGTTTTGAGATCGATCAGTACAAACTGAAAAATGTTTCTAAAAAATATTGTGTTTTTCATAGATAGATCTGTTTGGCTAAGGTCATTAAGCTTTGCTTATCCACAGGATTTTTCATCAAAAATAGACAGTGACAATTTCTTCGTTATGTGGGATCTTTACTGAAATACAAATTCTGATTGAAAACCACGACTGATAAATGTCTGTGTTGACTTCGTTCTGTAAACAATCAGTTATCCCGGGATCCTTTGCCTCTGTCGAAATTAAATCGTCTAACGCTATCATATTTCTAAATGAAGGATCGATATATGAATATTTTTCTAAATCAAGTGGTACTCCTTGTTCAAACTCAAACTTATTCCGTATTACATTGGTTGCCATCTTTTATACAAACATATTATCCTCTCGGGAACGGGTTCACATACATTATTGACGTTTTGTAATATATTTTTGACAAGCTACGTCTTGTCACAAGATGACGGACCACGCAGGATCGTTGTGAACGGATGCCGTAAAACAAAAGCGTCTTCTCTCTTGATAATATATGGCGACTGTTCGGTATCTTCACCCTTCTGCGGAGGCGGTGGTATATTGCCCTCTTGCGGCGGCCGCGGTGGTGGTATAGTCCCCTCCTGCGGCGGTGGCGGCGGTTTAATATTCCCTCCTGCGGCGGCGGCGGCGAATACACATGAGTGTTATGCGGATATGGATTGGTGATTCCATGTTTGTTTCTATTATGTCTCAACATGAGATCTCTTCTAGAAAATTTTACAAGACATTTTGGACAAGTCTTAGAATCCATCCGTATAGTTTGACGTTCAGACGATAAATGCAAAAAATTCTAAGATATGTATCTTGATGACGTGTAAATATATGATATTAATCGTCTGACTTTATGTTACAGTTTCATTTCAAGATGGACTACCAAAGAGACAAAACCTGTTCGTGTCAACAATGCGGAGCCGAGTACTTCAAGCAGTCTCTTTTATATCAACATCAACGACTTCTGAACCATCATGGCATTTTCAACTGTAATGTATGTCAGAAAACCTTTAACAGAAAGGACAATCTAACTAGACACGAATATGGTGGTAGAGCAAAAATACCTGCAAGCAGTGACGAAAACGAAGAACCTATGCATAAGAAAAGACTTAGAGCAGAGAGTAATCCTGAGAATTATTATACCCTCAGAGTAACCAAAGAACAACGCATTCCATAATTTAATACCAATGCTTTGCATTACAAAGTCGATGTCAAAAACCTAGATATGAGAGTCATACCAGACATTGTCAAGACATTTAATGTGCTTTTCCAATCTATAATGAGTAATATTACAGAATTCATGCAACCAAATGATCTCGCTTGCATATCAGTACAGTGTCCAGAGCTGGATTTTCCCATAGCCCTTCCATTTGTCAAGTCACAAGATCTTACAGCTGAATGACTAATCACTGAAAGCGAGAGAGTATTACAGTCCTACGAAGAATTTGTTTTAGACGAAAAACTTGAGATTGAATTGGTGCATGTAAGTTTACCCGATGGAGGGCTTGGATGATCTGGTACTTTTGTTGATTTGGAAAGACATATAACAGAAAAAAGAAGCTTAATAAGAATCCAAAATAATGATGATATGTGTTGCGCGAAATAAAGAAATAAAACCCTTTCAAGCAGTCATGAAAAAATACCAGATCCATGTGATTCCAAATGATCTTTTAGTTTAACATATTTTATTAATTATAAAATTACAATATTCAACATATATACATTACATAATCAGAAATAATCAATAGGATTGAGAAACAAGTTACAATAACTTATATTGATCCCTATCCGTAGGATCGAAAGGATCTTTTCAACTCCATTGTTTATGAAGGTTCGGACGCTGGCATCAATATTTACCTTTACTTACACGACGAGCATTATGACGTGATAACCACAATGTCTGGATTTTTCAACAAAAAGTACTTCTGTCTTCAGTGTAAAAAAAATATATGATTAGAAAGAAATGTGCAGCAACCATTGTAATTGCTGTCTACATATTCATGAAGATGGTTTGACTAGTTGGACACATTGTCAAGACTGTAACCGGTATTTCAAAAATGACATCTGCTGTTCCCTTCATAAAAAAAAAGCGCCAGGAAAATCTACCTGTAAAATGCTATATCGTTGTATTGCACGCTCACAACACATCAACAAAGAAATTCACAGAAAACCTCATACATGTGGAGAAAAATAGTTTTCGACTTGTACACAAGAGGATATGGTACAATGTGAAGAGGGATATAAAAAGTCTGACGAAAATGGAATAAAATGTATAAATTGTCGAAAATGTAATTGCGGAGTATACGAACACAGGACAAATGTATGCGTTGCCCACAAAATATGTGAACTTTGTCTGGTAAAAGATATAACCAACACAATAGTTTGTGATTTCGGTGGTGAAAACGAAAGAATATTTACAAACCCAAGTACGACAGATGATTTCTGTCGGTGGATTTACTTTGAAGTAAACACAGGTTGTACGGCGATATGTCACAATGTTAAGGCATACGATAGCTATGCTCTTTAGAGTACCTAAATCAAAACGCCATTTTACCTCAGGTTATTTCGACTGGGTCGAAATTTATGTCTATTGATGCAAACTGCGAATGAAATATTATATCAATTTTCTACCGATGTCACTGTCTGAACTCCCGAGAGCGCTTTGTGAAGAGGAGATAAGCAACGGATATTGTCCTCATTTGTTTAATCGAAAGGAAAATCACAACAAAGTTTTTGATGACCTCCCTGATATTAAATTTTACAATCCTGATTCCATGAATCCGGAAGGCAGAACAGACTTTATGAATTGGTACTCCCAACACAAAGATGACCTCTTTGATTCCAATACAGAACTGCTTAGATGCTACAAGTCTGACGTTGATATACTGCTGAAATGTTGTCTGAAATTCAGAAAGATGTTTATGGAAATTACAACTCGAGACGAAACGAAGGGGGTCGATCCTTTTGAAAAATGTATAACGATAGCTTCTGTATGCAATTTAGTCTACAGGACACTTTATTTGGAATCTGAACGAATCGGTATAATCCTACCGCATTGTTACTGACCTATGCAAAAGAAGTCTATAAAAGCATTGCATTAGCTTAGGTATATTTCCAACAGTCATTACGTCAACATTCAACACGTTTTTAATGGAGGAGAAAAATCGATAGGACCGTCTAAGGTAGATTGTTATAGGGAGACAACATCGGGTGAGAAAATGGCCTACGAGTTCCGTGCCTGTTTTTGGCATGGTTGATCGGAATGTTTCTCAAGAAGCACTGTAAATCCAGTTAAAGATACAACAATGTGTGACTTATATATGAAGACTTAGTACAAAATGCGATTTCTCCGAGATAAAGGATTTTCATATGAAAGCATATGGGAATGTCAATTTGATCAGAAATGTAAATTTAACGAAGAATTAAAATCTATGATTGTGGCATCGGGAATAGATTTCCCCTTGGAGCCAAGAGATGCATTTTTTTGGGGGAAGAACCGAGGCATTTACACTGTTTAGTAAAGCCGACAGAGGAAGGAAAATCAAGTATTATGACGTGACCTCTTTATATCCATTCAGATGAGGAGCGTGCGATCACTTGAACGTGGGTCACCGACGAAGTGAAAAAGGCTATAGAAAAGGGATATCAAATAATTCAAATTTACAAGGTATGGTTGTTTCAAGAAGAAGCGCAATATGACCCTAATACAAATTCAGGAGGAATGTTTACATATTAAATTAATAAGTTTTTAAAGATAAAGCAAGAAGCCAGTGGATGGCCGAAATGGTGCAAAACTGATGATAACAAGAGGAATTATATTCAAGACTACTATAATAGAGAAGAGATATGAATCAGCATAAAGAAGAACACGTGACTGCGACAATTAGCCAAATTAATGTTGAATAGTTTCTGGGGAAAATGTGGACAGAGAAAGACCTTACCCCAGAAAACCTATGTATCAGACGTAACAGTTTTCTTTGATATGATGACCAGTGACAATCAGGAAATCAGAAATGTCAGATTTGTAAACGAGGAAATAGCACAAATTGGTTGGGTTAACAAGGAAGGTTTTATTGACACTTCTGGAATAACAAATGTAGTGATCGCGGATTATACAACAGCACAGGCAAGAGTAAAGCTCTATCAATACCATGAACGCTTAGACAGAAGAACGTTATATGCAGATACGGACTCGATTATATTTACGGTCGCACCAGGAGAATGGGAACCTGAATTAGGTGATTACCTAGGCGATTTGACAAATGACATACCAGATAACGACATATACACTTTCGTTACTGGTGGACAAAAACATTACGCTTATCAACTAAGAAAGCCTAATGACGAAAGAATATAAACTTTTGCTAAAGTCAGAGGCATGACTCTTAACCACAATTAATTCTCTGGATATCAACTTTGACACTATAGTTACCATGATGATGCACAATAGAGATGGATATTAAACTGTTGTTGACCAAAACAGGATTGCTCGGGATTCACGAACTCCAATATTTACCTTTACTTACACGACGAACATTATGACGTGATAATCACAATGTCTGGATTTTTGAACAAAAAGTACTTCTGTAATCAGTGTAAAGAAAGGATATGAGAAGAAAGTAAAGCATACGTGCAGCAACCCTTGCAATTGCTGTCTACATATTCATGAAGATTGTTTGACTAGTTGGAAACATTGTCAAGACTGTAACCGGTATTTAAAAAAATGACATCTACTATGCCCTTCATAAGAAAAAAAAAGCGTCTGGAAAATCTACCTGTAAAATGCACTATCGTTGTATTGCATGCTCACAACACATCAACACAGAAATTCACAGAAAAGCTCATACATGTGGAGAAAAACACTTTAACATTTGCAAAGACTTTTTTGATGAACGCCACCAATGTTATATTAAACTTGTAGTCCATCATTCATCCACCAGACAGTCCGACAAATCGGAGTCTGATAGTAGGACAAGGAAAATGTCATTTATATTTTTCGACTTCGAATGTACACAAGAGGACATGGGACAATGTGAAGAGGGGTATAAAAAGTCTGACGAAAATGGAATAAAATGTATGAATTGCCGAAAATGTAGAAAGTCGCCTACGGGTTCCATGGTTGTTTTTGGCATGGTTGCCCGAAATGTTTCTCAATATGACTTTGAACTAA
The DNA here is from genome assembly GCA_002080005.1 of Gigantidas platifrons. Lineage (NCBI taxonomy): Eukaryota > Metazoa > Mollusca > Bivalvia > Mytilida > Modiolidae > Gigantidas > Gigantidas platifrons. The sequence goes on from MJUT01046623.1 coordinate 310,670, forward strand.
ATACTATTCCTCCAAGATAAATGATTTTCATATGAAAGCATATGGGATTGTCAATTTGATCAGAAATGTAAAGTTAACGAAGACTTATAATCTATGATTGTGGCATGAGAAATAGTTTTCCCCTTGGAGCCAAGAGGTGCATTTTTTGGCGGCAGAACCGAAGCATTTACACTGTTTAGTAATGCCGACACCGAAAGCAAAATCAAGTATTATGACGTGACCTCTTTATATCCATTGATAAATAAAACGGGAAAAGTCCCCTTAGGTCACTCGGAGATAATAACGAATGCATTTACAAATATAGAAAATTATGAAGGCCTAATTAAGTGTATAATTCTTCCGAAAAAAGGAACATATATTCCCGTTCTACCTTAAAAGTCAAACGGAAAACTTATTTTTGGTTCGTGTCACGCTTGCACTGAATTCAAGCAACAGATGGCTTTCAAACATTCAAATGAGCAGCATGCGACCACTGGAACGTGGGTCACCGACGAAGTGACAAAAGCTGTAGAAAAGGGATATCATATATTACAAATTTACAAGGTATGTCACTTTCAAGAAGTTGCACAATATGACCCTATTACAAAGTAAGGAGGAATGTTAACAGATTACATTAATAAGTTTTTAAATATAATGGAAGAAGCCAATGGATGGCCGAAATGGTGCAGAACTGATGATAACAAGAGGAAGTATATTCAAGACTACTATAATAAAGAAGGGATATGGCTAAATGCCAACAACAAAGAGAAGAACCCGGGACTACGACAATTAGCCAAATTAATGTTGTATAGTTTCTGGGGGAAATTTGGACAGAGAACGAACTGACACCAGAAAACCTATGTATCAGACGTAACAGTTTTCTTTGATATGATGACCATTTACAATCAGGAAATCAAAAATCTTGGATTTGTAAACGAGGAAATAGTACAAATGGATTGGATTCACAAGGAATATTGTATTGGCACTTCTGGAATAACAAATGTAGTGATCGCGGATTATACAACAGCACAGCCAAGAGTAAAGCTCTACCGATACATTGAACGCTTAGACAGAAGAACTTTATATGCAGATACGGACTCGATTATATTTACGTTCGCACAAGGATAATGGGAACCTGAATTAGGTGATTAGCTAGGCGATTTCACAAATGATATTCCAGATAACGACATATACACTTTCGTAAATGGTGGACAAACAAATTACGCTTATAAACAAAGACAGACTAATGAAGAAGAAATACAAACGTTTTGTTAATGTCAGAGGCATAACCTTTAACCACATGAATTATCTGGATATCAATTTAGACACTATACTTAGCATGGTGATGCACAATATAGATGAATATTAAACTGTTGTTGACCAAAACAAGATCGCTCTGGATTCACAAGCTACAAAGATTGTCACAAAGACCGAAGCTATCGACTATAAAATAGTTTTTGACAAACGAGTAATCTAAAATGACATAATTTCTGTACCATATGGAATGTAGTTTATGTATTTTTATATATATATAAATATTCTAATCAACACTTTGCATTAACAATCTTTTTAATCCGACTCTATTGTACAATCATTACAACTGATAAAATTAACATGTATTGTAAATAACGAAAGGGACAAGTGTACAATGTCTGTATTGCGAAGAGTTTGAAGACTATCACTAATCGATAGACAGTGAGAGAAAGAAATAATAAACACAGTTTGATTTAAGCATAACCCTTTTAAGAAAAACCTTTGAGTATCATATATTGTTCTTATAGAGTAAGCATTCTTTCACCAATTCAATTCAAAAGTGACAAATTTAAGTTGGCCGTAGGGTATATTTATCAGTTTAAAACAGGGTCATCATAACATCTTAAGAATGTGATTCATACCACATTTGTATACACTAATCGTCTTTATTGAACTGTCCATCACCGTTTACATTTTAATCGATTTTAAAGCTACTACAAACCATTACATCATATAATTACATCATTTAAGCTATATTATATACCAAGTGCTACAATATGCAGCAAATACCCATATGTAGTTTTGCATTCTAACATACGAATACTACTAGCCACAAAAAGAGAAACAATTATGCATTTCCACATTTTACAACAACAAAAATGAAGAGTGATATTTAGCACAAACACACCATTCACAAACAACAAATAAGACCTGCATCTAATATGCATCAACTTCTTTGTGTTCTTCCATACAAATGTTCAACACGATTTCGTTTAATCACATCGGACCATTTAAATCTTGACGGCAATGGTATTTGTTATCTTAAAATATGTAAATATGGAGATTATTTACCCATGACTCTTTAATTCTACAAAGGGACATTGTTTAACCAGGTGTTTTTTTTTTACTTACATGTAATTACCAATGCACATATGTCACCAAACAAATAATTTCACTACACAAATGACTGGAGTAAATAATGCATCAACAATAATCCGCATAAACCACAACACACTGCATTAATTAAAGCCAACTTGCATAATTTTCCTCCTCCCTATGGTGAATTTAAAATTGGAATTTTGGGCTATATGTGGGTCCTGTACTACTACAGGGGACTATGGCTCGTGTGAAAGAGTATATTTCATAATAAAACAAGAACATCGCAATAAAACATATGCCTTTGCTTTCTAATGACGTTGAAAATGTCAAAAATCACACATTATGTGTTCTATGGAAACAGCCATTAACCCCATTAATTTGATTTTGTTATTTACTTCTTGAGAATTGAATACAGTATAGTGAACTGGCCATTTCATTTAAGAGTATTTTAATGAGTGTGTAATGCATTTCTTATAATGAATAATTTAATTCGATTAAAGCCATGCTTGTTTTTCTTAAATTAATTATCTGAGGGTTAAGGGCTGTTTTAAACTAATGCATACCGTTTAGCGTCAATAATTTTTAGCCCTAAATTAGCATATTTAGTTTGAAATACAAATAGGTTATTCATATCTTCGAAAAAACTTCAACAAACTGTAATTATTGCAAGTGAATAAACATTGCAGAAAATCAAAAGGGCAATCAAGAATGATTACCTGGCAACATTGGGTACACAAGACACAAAACTTGTCTTAATCTACATTAATGTAAAATAGGTATGCTATCATATTAAACTATATTTGTTTCAACATGCATT
>MJUT01046623.1:344773-360688 GCA_002080005.1 Gigantidas platifrons
GTAAAAGGTAAAAGGTAAAATATATTTAGGTTTAAAAATTTCAACATCATACACAAATGTTTAAAACAAAATATCATTAACTTAAAAGTAAAACAAAAAACTGCCGTCATTAACATAAACTTCAATCCACTCATTGTAACTGCTGAAAACGTTCATACCAAAGATAGCCCATGAAAGCCATTCAGCTTATTTCCAATGGGTTCGTTTACAAGTATGAGCTTAAAGTTCAAGTGGATATTAAAATATCAACATGAGTGGGTAGAGGGATTACCTAATTTTAAAATAAATACATTATCTATGAAAAAATATATGTATACAATTGCCATTATTATGATATAATATGTCTTTCCCGTTCTTCACTGTTTAAATTTTAATAGATTTTAAAGCTACTATAAACTATTACATAATATAACTACATCATTTAAGCTATATCATATAGAATGTGCTACAATATGCAGACAATTACCCATATGTAGCTTTGTTTTCTAACAAACGAATATTACTAGCCACAAAAAGAGAAACAATTATCATCTGCATTTCCACATTTTACAACAACAAATATGAACAGTGATAATTAACAGAAACACACCCTTTACATACAACAATTAAGACCTACATCTAATATGCATCACCTTCTTTGTGTTCTTCCATACAAGTGTTCAATACGATTTCGTTTAATTACATCGGACCATTTAAACCTTGACGGCAATGGTATTTGTTATCTTATGATATTTAAAAACGGAGATTATTTACCTATGACTCTTTAATTCTACAAAGGGATATTGTTTAACCAAGTGTTATGTTTATAGTCGGACGGTCAGACCTTCACAATTTTGATCTTAATGGACCCTCCGAACACACACCTGAAACATTTTGTATGTTATTTTCAATATTTTTACTTTTATTTTAATCGGGTCGTCACCAATTCGTACCGCCCGATTTTTTTCAATATACATTTGTTTAGGGTAGGGGTACCTTCAAGAAAATTAATGTCTTGCTTACAAGATCGTTAAATTGCAATGTTGACTTTATCATCCGGTAAAAACACATTTTTATGAATGTTTGAAGACTATACATTATCCTTAAAATACAAAAAAATTATCATGTTTATCTATTTTAATCATGTAATAACATTCTATAATAAGGTGTTTTTCATATAAATTGTGACATATAACTAACCAATATAACAATACTGTATGAGATGAATTTTTATTTGATTATTTTCTGAATACTTTTAAATACAATTCATCAATTTTACCTATTTAAAAATGACGGTGTTCGATCAAACAGACACAGTTAAGGAAAAATCATTTAGAATGTCTCAGCGAAAAAGTTGTAAATTTCCAGAAAAATACATTAACCGTTCGCGTACGTATTTAGTGGTCTCGTCCTATTAAGTGACCCGAACTTGCTAAATGCATATGCTTTAAAAATTGCTGAATAATTTTTTTTTTGTGTTTTGGTGTTCTTGAATTGTCTAAGAGTTGATATCAAGTCATTATTTCAGTATTTCTAAACAATAAGTTGCTATACTTTGGTTATTAAATTAATCGATATTATAATAAGAAAACCGTGCTGGTGATGGTGTGATTTTATTCCACAGTTGCCACAGTTGTGTAGTCCTATTAAATTTGGTCCGTCGATCAAAAAGAAAGCTAGTCAGTCTTTAAAATGGCAAAATTGTGTTATTTGTCAAGAACCAGGTACAAATGAAGATTTAATAAACATTCAGAGCCAAGGGCAATGGAGACTCGGAAAGTTGATGCTTATTCAAAAGTGTTTGAAGAATTAACTTATATGTCTGATATAAAATTGGACCCTACTGTTGTCAAATATCATAAACCATACCACAGAGCTTACACAAGCAAACAAAACCTCAAACTTTTTCTACAAGATGAAATTTTAGATGATAGTTATCGAGGAAGTTCCTCTTTGACTAGCTCTATAATTAAAACTGTACAGTCTGATCCAAGTGTGTTTAGGTCAGACTGGAGTTCATGCATTTTTTTGTAAATATAAAACACACAAAATGACCGTAAACTGCACAAAGTTGAAACAGCGGAGAGATCACATAATATGGACGCAGCCCAGAGGACGTCCGATTTGGGTCTCCAGCATCGTGTATTAGTCGGGGTGTCAGACCTTCAAAATTTTGATTTTAATATACCCTCCAAACACGCATCTAAACATATATATTATGATAGCAGATATACTGGGCTTTAAAATGACGTGTGTCGTCACGAAATTTTATCGCCCGATTTTATGCAAATTGAGGTCAAGAATCACTATTGTCTGCGAGTCAAAAATATTGTCAATACGATTAACTTGCACATTACTTTTGTCCATTAAATACATTTATGCTTCCAATTCATTAATCGCATGAATAAATTACGATGTACAAAATTTAAGGTATTTTTTGGTTTGTTGTTGTTTTCTTTTGCATATTTCAATATGATTTATGACATAAAAATGACGTATTTTCGACATCAAATATCGATTTGCTTTATTTGATTAACATATAAAAAATACCCTCCCGGAAAAACCGGAAATCCAAAATACATTTTAACCAGGTTTTTTTTTAAAGCTCGACCCCGAGTGGTCTATACAACGTGAGTGTAGCACATATTCAGCTATGTGTATAATGCAAGCCTAACAACTCTACATGTAATAGATTATATATCGAATGACAATGTTATAGTGGTACCGGAAATGGGAATTCCATTTACAGAACATAAAAGTATGATAATGTTAGATCAGTTACGTCATAAAGATACTGTTATTCTGGTTATTTCTTATACCAAAAAACCTAGTCTTGTCGTTAAATGACGTTTGATGGCAGTCCATAACTTAAGCAAATGATGGCTGAATAATATATTGTTCGGATTGGAGTGTTCACTGATATGATTGGTTGATAATTATAATGGATTAATCGATATGACTGGTCAATTGATTGAATAATTGATTTTATATCATTGACAATTACAATATCGTCAATGAAGACTGAAGTATATGGTACTTTCAGAAACTGACTGTTGTACCGCTACAAACATTCTAACTGTCATCGTCCACAACAGTCTCAGTACGTCGTGCATGAACAAGAAGCATGACGGAAGTCGGACGACATGTGCCATGCAAATATGATAGGTTCAAGTCCTAATTGTTCTTACTGCCATGCGTAGGATAATGGTGAACCTATGACTGGCTTAGGCTGATCATCTGCGGTCATCTACATCTGTGTTTGCAATATTGACACCAGAACATGCTTCAAAAACGAGGATTCACAAAGAGGAAGACGAACCATGCTAGTCTTTTCTGGTTGACAATTTGAATTTGAAATTTATTCAAGTCACCGTAACATTTTTTTTACTTGCCCTTTTGATCATCCAGTCTGACCTTCTAAAAACGCTTGGTTCAGACGGTTCAGTTTTGATTATAGAGATAGCCAAAGAGGAACTTCCTCGATAACTATCACTAAAACTTCATTTTGTAGAACAGGTTTGAGGTTTTGTTTGCTTGTGTAAGCTCTGTAGCGTGATTTATGATATTTGACAACCGTAGAGTCCAATTTTATATCAGACAAAGAAGTTAATTATTTTAACACTTTTGAATAAACATCATCTTCCCGGATCTCCATTGCCCTTAAAAACGAATGTTTGCCCTGGCTCTGCATATTTATTAAACCTTCATTTGTAACTGGTTCTTGACAAATAACACAATTTTGCCATTTTAAAGACTGCTTATCTTTCTTTTTGTTCAATGGACCAAATTTAACAGGACTACACAACTGTGGCAATTTTTCGGAATAAAATCACACCATCACAAGTACGGTTTTCTTATTATAATATCGATTAAATTAATAACCGAAGTATAACAACTTATTGTTGAGAAATACTGAAATAATGACTTGATATCAACTCTTAGATAACTCAAGAACACACAAACACAAAAGCAAATTTTCTTAATCAGTTTTTTAAAGCATATGTAATTAGCAAGTTCGGGTCACTTAATAGGACGAGAACACTAAATACGGTACGCGAACGGTTAATGTATTTTTCCGGAAAATTACAACTTTTTAGCCCAGACATTCTAAATGAATTCATATAAATTGTGACATGTAACTAACCAATATAGCAATACTGTATGAGATGAATTTCTATTTATTTATTTTCTGAATACTTTTAAATACAATTGATCAATTTTACCCATTTAAATGTGAAGGTGTTCGATCAAACAGACACAGTTAAGGAAAAACATGCATGTTTATTAAATCTTCATTTGTACCTGGTTGTTGACAAATAACACAATTTTGCCAATTTGTCATTTTAAAGACTGCCTAGCTTTCTTTTTGATCGACGGACCAAATTTAATACACAACTGTGGCAACTGTGGAATAAAATCACACCATCACCAGTACGGTTTTCTTATTATAATATCGATTAATTTAATAACCAAAGTATAGCAACTTATTGTTTAGAAATACTGAAATAATTACTTGATATCAACTCTTAGACAATTCAAGAACACCAAAACACAAAAACAAATTTTCTTCAGCAATTTTTATAGCATATGCATTTAGCAAGTTCGGGTCACTTAATAGGACGAGACGACTAAATACGGTACGCGAACGGTTAATGTATTTTTCTGGAAATTTACAACTTTTTCGCTTATACATTCTAAATGATTTTTCATTAACTGTGTCTGTTTGATCGAACACCTTCATCTTTAAATTGGTAAAATTAATGAATTGTATTTAAAATATTCAGAAAATAATCAAATAAAAATTCATCTCATACAGTATTGTTATATTGGTTAGTTATATGTCACAATTTATATGAAAAACACCTTATTATAGAATGTTATTACATGATTAAAATAGATAAACATGAATATTTGTTTTTGTATTTTAAGGATAATTTATAGTCTTCAAACATTCATAAAAATGTGTTTTTACCGGATAATAAAGTCAACATTGCAATTTAATGATCTTGTAAGCAAGACATTATTTTTCTTGAAGATACCCCTACGCTAAGCAAATGTATATTTAAAAAAATCGGGCGGTACGAATTGGTGACGACCCGATTAAAATAAAAGTAAAAATATTGAAAATAACATACAGAAGGTTTCAGGTGTGTGTTCGGAGGGTACATTAAAATCAAAATTGTGAACGTCTGACCGCCCGACTATAAACATAACACTTGGTTAAACAATATCCCTTTGTAGAATTAAAGAGTCATAGGTAAAAAATCTCCGTATGTAAATATCATAAGATAACAAATACGATTGCCGTCAAGATTTAAATGGTCCGATGTAATTAAACGAAATCGCATTGAACAGTTGTATCGAAGAACACAAAGAAGTTGATGCAAATTAGATGCAGGTTTTAATTGTTGTTTGTAAGTGGTGTGTTTCTGCTAATTATCACTGTTCATATTTGTTGTTGTAAAATGTGGAAATGCAGATGATAATTGTTTCTCTTTTTGTGGCTAGTAATATTCGTTTGTTAGAATGCAAAGCTAAATATGGGTAATTGTCTGCATATTGTAGCACATTCTATATGATATAGCTGAAATGATGTAATTATATTATGTAATATTTTATAGTAGCTTTAAAATCTATTAAAATTTAAACAGTGAAGAACGGGAAAGACATATCATATCATAATAATGGCAATTGTATACATATATTTTTTCATAGATAATGTATTTATTTTAAAATTAGGTAATCCCTCTACCCACTCATGTTGATATTTTAATATCCACTTGAACTTTAAGCTCATACTTGTAAACGAACCCATTGGAAATAAGCTGAATGGCTTTCATGGGCTATCTTTGGTATGAACGTTTTCGGCAGTTACAATGAGTGGATTGAAGTTTATGTTAATGACGGCAGTTTTCTGTTTTACTTTTAAGTTAATGATATTTTTTTTAAACATTTGTGTATGATGTTGAAATTTTTAAACCTAAATATATTTTACCTTTTACCTTTTACTTTTATGGTCAGTTCAATAAAGACGATTATAATCACATTCTTAAGTGGTTATGATGACCTCGTATTGAACTGATCAAGGTAAATTTTCTATTTAAATCAGATAATATATCAAGGCCAATTTAATTGTGTTACTTTTGAAGAGTTGAACGGTTTAAGCCAGACTTTATAAATATATGTTTACCGATATGTTGAACATTGTTTGTATTAATCCCTTGTTGTTCCTAATTGGAAAATGGAATTCCCACAGTGTTGGGCTACCGATGATTTCTAAATAGTTGTAACATTTCCATAAAATAGATCAAGAGGATAAGTTAGAGCTTATTTCATTGACGTAAATCTGAGTATCGCTCAGGGGCCACATTATTTTTATAGATAGTGACATATTGTAACGGCACGGGTAAAAAGATTAAAATCTGCGCGCCAGGTTTAAAATCGTACATAGCTGTCGGAGAGACATCATTGTCCACACCTGTATCAACTGAATTGTTCAATTTGGAAAAACAAAAGTCTGCGTAATTAGGGGCTATTTACTCGTGAATTTAATACAGAATATAAAGGTAAGTACATTATTTAAATTTTAATTTCAATATTATATTTGAATTATTAAATATAAAACAATCCCGATGTGACATTGCGATTACTAAAGATTATGAAAGAATATTATTTGTATGAAATATTTAAAAAAGCTTAATTTAGTGTTGGAGCATTGAATGTTAAAACGATAATTACTTAATACAAACAGGATAAACTATTTGTTTTATGTATTTTAGGCGTGATATCAGTTCTGAATTTATATTTACTGCTGATTTGAAACGAAAAAATATGCAAAGTTGTATGAATAGTCTTGTACGGGGTATATATAATGTACTGTGAATGGGAATTCGCTTAGGCTTCCTAAAAACTGGCATTAAAATCTTCTAACATGAAAATGGAGTCTTAGTGGTTATATCATTGTTTTTGTAGGTACGCCGATCTGAAGATATGAATAACACCTTTGAAGAAATCTAAATCTCTCAAGGTAAGTGTAAATAGGGGCTTATACTGAATGAGGCTTTAAAAATAACAAATAATATTATGAATATATGTTTTATTACACATCTATATATCATGTACATCAGTAGCTTTCATCCAATAGTTAAATTTTTGAAGGCCAATGTAGCCATTTAAAGAAGTACAGTTTAGTTCGTTATTTTCCTTTTGTCGTGAGTACATTCTATTCTTTCCATAAATCTGTATCTCTCACTGTAATTTTTCTGTAAGTCAGATTGACAAAATATCACCGCAATATCCTGTCCATTATAATCCTTGATTCTGTATGCCGGTACACTTTGTCTCCAAAATCGTTGTGCAACAGTGAATATATCTCCAGTCCATTTTTCGTCGTATTGCAGAGTAAATATATTCCTCAGGTGTGGACGACACACACTATCGCCAATTTTGAATCTGTAGCGAAGGTGTTTTATTTTTACAGGGTGCCCTTTTTGTTCTGTCAAAAACGTTGATATACGTACAGTCTCTTCGTTATCTTTGGTTACATCTTCTGGGGGCATATCTGTGGTGATATGAACTGCTTGATTACATCCCTCTGCGAAGCAGACGCCTTGACTTCGTTATATGCATAACAATGTTGAATTCCTTCATGTTGAAATGCTCTCTGCACCAAAAGGGATTTAAACTCCTGTTCCATATCCGTGCGAATTATGTTCGGTCGCCGGCCATCTTTGAAGATATCCTCAAAGGCGCGAGCTACCGAATCTCGTTTTTTGTCTTTTAACTTTCGTAGTCATAATTTTTATGGAGAATACATCTATAACTACCAAGACATATGCTGATCCATCATTGTACTTTGAAAATTCAACTATATCCATAATGTCAGCCGTCCATTGATCGTCAATTCCTGCTACAACAATGTGGGTCTTATTACTTGGTGTTCTTAATGGTCGTTGCATACTGAAACGTTCTTGTCGTTGAAGCCATTTCTTAATTTGTATTTGCTAATGTTGTATTTCCCATCTTTTTTAACATAAACATACAATTAATCGTGCCCCGAAAAGCTAGCAGGACTGGTCGGGTCATAATATATTTTTTAAGACAATCTTTCCAAGACATGTTAACACGGCAACAGCTCTAACTGAAATAACTGCCAGAAATGTAAAAACTGTTATGTTAATCATTACTTTCCTTCTACATTATCATCATTGCTTTCATCGTCATCATCTTAATCCTCTTAATCGCTTTTACTATCATAATCAGGGTAATGGCAATGTTCTAGATACTCTTCCAGTTGATGTCGATATTTTTTCAAAGCCATGGGTAGAGAGGTTCGTTCATCATATCCTACTGGTTGAAAAATCTGACAGTGTGCATAATCTTGGTGTGTATTTTTTCACATTGCAACTTCATTATATAACCTATTAAAGTAGCATATTTATTCATGAATATTTTCCAGTCATTGGCTCGTAATTTGTCTTAATTTTTATCCATGGCTTCCTGTTCAGTTAACCCCGTCTTCATGTATTTTTTCAATTTTTGATTGCCGTTCGTTGCCATTTCCTCCTCGGGGCATTTCCACAAAGGTACTAAAAACTTCATCTTCATCATGGCGAGAGCTTTCCTCGGAAGTGTTCATAGTAATGGATTGTTGTTCTAACTTTGGTTTTTTATTTGGTTCGATTTCTTCACTAAGAGCTTCCGGTTGTTTTCTTTTTTAGTTGATTCTGTTCTGGACACCATATTTTGATATGTCTTTGCAAATCGTGTAAATTTTCAAATAATATTCCACAATGGACACAAGAAATCTTGCTCCGTTGATTATTTTATCATTTAAATTTGTTTCACTGGTAAGTGGTATTATATTGCTATTGCTAATTCCACATTTATTTAGAATATCATGACGTAGTCTTAAATGCACAGGAGTTGCCGTTTTGAGATCGATCAGTACAAGCTTAAAACGCTTTCTTGTTGCCTGTTCGAATTTTTCTAAAAAATATTGTATTTTTCATGGCTAGATCTGTTTGTATAAGGTCATTAAGCTTTGCTTATCCACAGGATTTTTGAAGAACAACAGATATTGAGAATGTCTTCGTAGTGGGGAATCTTTTCTGAAATACAGATTCTGATTTAAAACCACGACTGATACATTTCTGTGCTGTCTTCCTTCTGTAAAGCTATCGGTTATCCGGGGATCCTTTGCCGCTCTCGAAATTAAATCGTCTAACACTATCATATTTCTAAATGAAGGATCGATATATGAATCTTTTTCTAAATCAAGTGGTATTCCTTGTTCAAACTCAACATTAGGCAATACGGCTGCTTTTATTTCGTCATAGATTGGTTGCCATCTTTTATACAACCATAGTATCCTCTCGAGAACGGGTTCACATACATTCTTGACTCTTTGTAATATATTTTTGACAAGCTACGTCTTGTCATAAGATGACGGATCACACAGGATCGCTGTGAACGGATGCCGTAAAACAAAAGCTTCTTCCCTCTTGATATTATATGGCGACTGTTCGGTATCAACACCCTTCTGCGGCGGAGGTGGTATATTCCCCTCCTGTGGCGGCGATGGCAGATACACATCAGTGCTCTGCGGATATGGATATGTGATTCCATGTTTGTTTCTATTAGGTCTCAACATTACATCTCTTCTTGAAAATATTACCAAACATTTTGGACAATTCTTAGAATTCATCCATATAGTTTGACATTCAGACGATAAATGAAAAAAATGCCAAGATATGTATCTTTATGACGTGTGAATTTATTATATTAATCTTCTGATTTTTTTGTTACAGGTTCATTGTAAAATGGACTACCAAAGAGGCAAGACCTGTTCCTGTCAACAATGCGCAGCTGAGTACTTCAAACAGTCTCTGTTACATCAACATCAACGACTTCTGAACCATCATGACTTTTTCACCTTTAATGAATGTCAGAAAACCTTTTACAGAAAGGAACATCTAACTAGACACGAATTGAAACATCAAGATGGTTCTCTTTTCAATTGTAATGATTGTGGAAAATTGTTTGGAAGAAAAGATTATATACAAAGACACGTGGAACAACACCACAATCAATATGGAGGTGGAGCAAAAAGACCTGCATGCAGTGACGAAAACGAAGAACATATGCATAAGAAAAGACTTACAGCAGAAAGTAATCCTGATAATTATTATACCCTCAGAGTAACCAAAGAACAACACGTTCCAAAATTTAATACAACTGCTTTCCATTACAAAGTCGATGTCAAAAACCTAGATGTGAGAGACCTACCAGACATTATCAAGACGTTTAAAGTGCTTTTCCAATCTATAATGAGTAATATTACAGAATTCATGCAACCAAATGATCTCGTTTGCATATCAGTCCAGTGTCCAGAGCTAGAATTTCCCATAGCTCTTCCATTTGTCAAGTCACAATATCTTACAGCTGAACGACTCCTCAATGAAATCGAGAGAGTATTACTGTCCTACGAAGAATTTGCTTTAGACGAAACATGTAAGATTGAATTGGTGCATGTAAGTTTACCCGTTGGACGATCTGGTAATTTTGTTGATTTGGAAAGACATTATAAAAGAAAAAAAAAGTTTAATAAGAATCCAAAATAATGATGACAAGTGTTGCGCGAGGGCATTGCTTACAGCAAAGGCTCGTAGTGATGGTCATAACACGCGGAGTAGCATCAGACTAGGGAGAAAAATCCAAATATATTTTGCATTATCTCTACACCAAGAGGCCGGTGTTCTCTTAGCTAAATGTGGAGTAGAAGAAATACAACTCTTTCAAGCAGTCATGAAAGAATACAGGATTCATGTGATTTCAAAGGATCATATCAAGTCCTTTATTTATGAAGGTTCGGACGCTGGAAACAAGATTTACTTTTACTTACACAACGAACATTATGACGTGATAACCACAATGTCGGGGTTTTTGAACAAAAAGTACTTCTGTCTTCGGTGTAAAAAATGATATGATAAGAAAGAAAAGCACAAGTTCAAAGACACTTGTAATTGCTGTCTGCATATTCATGAAAATGGTATGACTAGTAGGAAACATTGTTAAAATTGTAACCGGTATTTCAAAAATCTGCTATGTCCTTCGTAAGAAACAACAGGCGTCCGGAAAATATACCTGTAAAATCCACTATGGTTGTATTGCATGCTCACAACACATCAACAAAGAAATGCACAGAAAACCTCATGGATGTGGAGAAAAATACTCTAAAATGTGCAAGATGTTTTCGATGAACGTCACAAATGTTATATTAAACCTGTAGACCATCATTCATCCACCAGACAGTCCGACAAATCTGAGTCAGATAGTAGGAAAAGGAAAATGTCATTTATATTTTTCGAATAAAATGTATAAATTGTCGAAAATGTAATTGTGGAGTATACCAACACATGCCAACTTTATGCGTTCCCCACGAAGTGTGTGAACTTTGTCTGGACAAAGATATAACAGACACAATATTTTGTGATTTCTGTTGTGAAAACGAAAGAATATTTACAAACCCAAGTACGACAGATGACTTCTGTCGGTGGATTTTCTCTGAAGTAAACACAGGTTGTACGGCGATATGTCACAATCTTAAGGCATACGATTGCTATCCTATTTAGAGTACCTACATCAAAACGCCATTTTACCTGAGGTTATTTCGACAGGGTCGAAATTCATGTCTATTCATGTACATCAATGCAAACGAATGAAATATTATATAAATTTTCTACCGATGTCACTGTCTGAACTCCCGAGAACGCTTTGTTTGATAACCTCCCTGATATTAAATTTTGCAATCCTGATTCCATGAATCCGGAACGGAGAACAGACTTTATGAATTGGTACTCCCAACACAAAGATGACCTCTTTGATTTTAATAAAGAACTGCTTAGATGCTACAAGTCTGATGTTGATATAAAGCTGAAATGTTGTCTGAAATTCAGAAAGATGTTGATGGAAATTACAACTCGAGACGAAACAAAAGGGATCGATCCTTTTGAAAAATGTATAGCGATAGCTTTTGTATGCAATTTAGTCTACAGGACACTTTATTTGGAATCTGAACAATAGGTAAAATCCCACCGCATTGTTATTGACCTGGACAAAAGAAGTCTATAAAAGCATTGCATTGGCTTAGGTATATGTATATTTCCAACGTAATTGCGTCAACATCCAACACGCTTTTAATGGAGGAGAAAAACAGATAGGACCGTTTAAGGTAGATTGCAATAGGGAGACAACATCGGGTGAGAAAATCGCCTTCCAGTCCCATGGTTGTTCTTGGCATGGTTGATCGATATGTTTCTCAAGAAGCACTGTAAATCCAGTTAATGATACAACAACGTGTGACTTACATATGAAGACTTCGTACAAAATGCGATTTCTCGAAGATAAAGGATTTTCATATGAAAGCATATGGGAATGTCAGTTTGATCATAAATGTAAAGTTAACGAAGACTTAAAATCTATGATTGTGGCATCGGAATTATTTTTAACCTTGGAGCCAAGAGATGGATTTTTGTTGGGACAGAACCGAGGCATTTACACTGTTTAGTAAAGCCGACAGAGAAAGGAAAATCAAACATTATGACGTGACTTCTTTATCCATTTATAAATAAAACGGGAAAAGTCCACTTAGGTCAACCTGAGATAATAACGGATGCATTTACAAATATAGAAAATTATGAAGGTCTAATTAAGTGTAAAATCCTCCCCCAAAAAAGGAACATATATTCCCGTTCTACCTTAAAAGTCAAACGGAAAACTTATTTTTGGTTTGCGTCACGCTTGCTCTGAATTCAAGCAACATATGGCTTGCAAACATTCAAATGAGGAGTGTGCGATCACTGGAACATGGGTCACCGACGAAGTGACAAAAGCTATTGAAAAGGGATATCGTATATAACAAATTTACAAGGCATGGCACTTTCAAGAAGTTGCACAATATGACCCTATTACAAAGTCAGGAGGAATGCTTAGAGATTACATTAATAAGTTTTTTACATATAAAGGAAGAAGCCGTATATTGCCGAAGTGGTGCAAACCTGATGATAACAAGAGGAAGTATATTCAGGACTACTATAATAAAGAAAGGATATGGCTAAATGCCAACAACAAAGAGGAGAACCCGGGACGGCAACGATTAGTCAAATTAATGTTGAATAGTTTCTGGGGAAAATTTGGAGAGAGAACGAACTTACCCCAGAAAACCTATGCATCAGACGTAACAGTTTTCTTTGATATGAATACCATTAACAATCAGGAAATCAAAACTGCTAGATTTGTAAACGAAGAATAGTACAAATGGATTGGGTTCACAAGGACTATGTTATTGACACTTCTGGAATAAGAAATGTAGTGATTGCGGCTTATACAACAGTACGGGCAGGAGTAAATCTGTACCGATACTTTGAACGCTTAAACAGAAGAACCTTATATGCAGATACGGTCTCGATTATATTTACGGTCGCACCAGGAGAATGGGAACCTGAATTTGGTTATTACCTAGGCGATTTGACAAATGATATTCCAGATAACGACATATACACTTGCGTTACTGGTGGACAAGCACATTACGCTTATAAACTAAGAAAGACTAATGAAGAAGGAATACAAATTTTGCTAAAGTCAGAGGTATAACCATTAACCACAATAATTCTCGGGATATCAACTTTGACACTATACTTAGCATGGTGATGCACAATATAGATGGGTATTAAATTGTTGTTGACCAAAACAGGATCGATCGGGATTCACAAGCTACACAAATCATCACAAAGACCGAAGCGAAAGACTATAAAATAGTTTTTGACAAACGAGTAATCCAAAATGACTTATTTTCTGTACCATATAGAATGTAGTTTCTGTATTGTTATATAAATATTTTAATCAACACTTTGCATTAACAATCTTTTTATTCCGACTCTATTGTACAATCATTACAACTGATCAAATTAACATTTATTGTAAATAACGAAAGTAGGATACCGAAGGGACAAGTGTGCAATGTATGTATTGCGAAGAGTTTTGAAGACTATCACTAATCCATAGACAGTGAGAGAATGAGATAATAAACGCAGTTTGAGTTAAGCAATACCCTGTTAAAAAAACCTTTGAGTATCATATATTGTTCTTATAGAGTAAGCATTCTTTCACCAATTCAATTCAAAAGTGACAAATCTATGTTGGCCTTGGGGTACCTTTATCAGTTTAAAAGGGGTCATCATAACATCTTAAGAATGTGATTCATACCACTTGGGAAATACACAAATCGTTTTTATTGAACTGACCATCACCTTTTAAATTTTAATCGAATTTAAAGCTACTACAAACTATTACATCATATAATTACATCATTTAGGCTATATTATATAGCATGTGCTACAATATGCAGTAAATACCCATATGTAGTTTTACATTCTAACAAACGAATACTACCAGCTACAAAAAGAGAAACAATTATCATATGTATTTCCACATTCTACAACAACAAAAATGAACGGTGATAATTGACAGAAACACACCCTTTACAAACAACAATTAAGACCTACATCTAATATGCATCAACTTCTTTGTGTTCTTCCATACAACTGTTCAAGACGATTTCGCTTAATCACATGGGACCATTTAAATCTTCACGGCAATGGTATTTGTTATCTTAAAATATGTAAATATGGAGATTATTTACCCATGACTCTTTAATTCTACAAGGGGATATTGTTTAAGCAGGTGTTATTTTATACTTAGATGTAATAACCGATGCACATATGTCACCCAGCAAATAATTTCGCTGCACAAATGACTGAAGTAAATAATGCATCAAAAATAATCCGCATAAACCACAACACATTGCATTAATTAAAGCCAACTGCACTAATTTCATAATTTTCTTTTTCCCGACGGGAAATTTAACATGGAGATTTTGGGCTATATGGGGGTCCTGTACTACTACAGGGCATTATGGCTCGTGTGAAAGAGTATATTCCATGACGTTGAAAAAGTTAAAAATCAACAGAGCGAGCAGTGCATCACACATTATGTGTTCTAAACATATGCCTTAGCTTTCTAATGACGTTGAAAAAGTCAAAAATCACATATTATGTGTTATATGCAAACAGCCATTAACCCTATTAATTTGATTTTGTTATTTACTTCTAGAGAATACAGTGTAGTGAACAGGCCATTTCATTTAAGAGTATTTTAATCATTGTGTAATGCATTTCTTATAATGAATAATTTAATTATATTAAAGCCATGCTTGTTTTTTAAAATTAATTATCTGAGGATCAAGGGCTGTTTTAAACTAATGCGTACCGTTTCGCGTCAATAATGTTTAGCACTAAATTAGCATATTTAGTTTGAAATACAAATAGGTTATTCAGATCATCGAAAAAACTTCAACACAATGTAATTATCACAAGTGAATAAACATTGCAGAAAATCAAAAGGGTAATCAAGAATGATAAATTAGAAACATTGGGTGCACAAGACAGAACACTTTTCTTTATCTACATTAGTGTAAATAAATGTATGGTATTATATAAATGTTTATTTGTTTCCACATGCATGGTTTTCAAATAACAAATAGAAACAATGTCAAAGATATTTAACATATATGCTTTAATCACTCATTCTATCAATGCTCTTAACATAAACATATAGTCAGAGTTCAATAGTTATTTACACTAATACGGTTGTCTTTTAAGTCATTGCACATTTCTCCGTAAATCAATCTGTATTACGACATTTATTGGTTAATTTATCATTCAATTGTGTGCTCTTGAGTACTAATTAAGTACAATTCGGTGTTAGCTAGTAACCGTCCTAATAAAGGATTTATGTTATCTGATTCATGTAGATCAACAGTAATACAAGCAGCATCAGCGTAGACGTGGACCTCATAGAGGACGCCACTGTTCCCGA
>MJUT01046649.1:0-10914 GCA_002080005.1 Gigantidas platifrons
TGTTAGTTTCAACAGGCTTCAAAGTATCAACGAAACTATTAGGAATTGGATTGATGCACAAAACAATAAAAGTGGTCCCAAATTTCAACTATTTATATTTGGTAATATATTTAAATGTACTTGTGAAACTATGGATTTCATCCAATGGATATACACAACGAAAATAGATTTCCATAGAAAAAATAAGAACTACAAATGTAAATTAAGTAATGGCACTGAAATAGATATGGTACAAGTTTACAATAGATTTCACGAACATTTCAGCAATTGTAACAGTGTTCTCTGGCTTCGTGTCGGTATTGGATGTTTGGTTGCGTTTGTCGTTTTCACTACACCGATAGCAATCATCGTCAATTTTAGGTGGAGACTGACATTTTGGTCATATCGTAAATTTAAGCGAATTATTCAACATGGAATGAAAAGAAAATTCAAATATGATATTTATTTGTCTTATACAGAAGATAATATACTTTGGATACGCGACGTTTTAGTACCTAAAATTGAAAATTCATGGAAACTGAATATGTGTTTGGAAGATCGTGATTTCATTGGTGGAGACATCAAAGCAGATGCAATTGCAAATGCAATTCAGGAAAGCAGACACGTCATGTTTGTCATCTCAGAATTCTTTCAAGAAAACAACTGGAGAGTTTTTGAAATTGAAAGAAGTAAATTCGAAAAATATACAAATGATTTGCAAAAAATAATCGTGATAGTGAAGGGTGTTTCTGTCAGAAGCATTTCGATTGAATTAGACAAAATCCTAAAAGATATAACAATAATAGAATGGTCTAATGATAATGAACTATTATGGGATAAATTACGTATGGTCATATTTTCAGATTTATATTAAATTTGGTATCTAGTTTATTGTGAGATAAATTACGCATTGTCATATTTTCAGATTTATATTGAATTTGGCATCTAGTTTATGTAGTGATTTATTAAGAAGCAAACAAATTTTATAATTAAAATATTGACCTATTATCAATATTATATTACAAGCAAAAATACTGGTCGGCATTGTTTCTTTGTTCTGTGCTAATGTTTGAATATCTATTTTTTAATGAACATTTTTCAACATGGCCGTTGTTTAGCTCATATCACTTGCAACAGTCACTGTACCATCAAAATCAAAACATGGCCACATAATCAGTGGTGTAATCGGTAGCATGCTCGTCTCTAGCGTGATAGAATGCATGTTCGAGCTCCGATCATGTCAAACCATAGACTATCAAATTAGTAGTTGCTGCTTCTCCGCTAAGCATGTAGCACTGAGGATTTAAAGCAAAGACAGTTGGCTCGAAATCGTGATATGGTGTCCGAGTGGTGCCAAAAATTACGCAGGGGTGTTGTGTTAGAATTACATAGAAAAAAACATTCATAGCATTTTCTAGTGGAGTAGGAGCTACTAACCATTCCCGAGCACATGAGATCTTTCCCAAAGTATTTTTAAATTCTTTTAGCTTGACAAGCATATGACATTTACTTTTTGGCATTATGGCCTTGTATTTTGTGGATCATATAATGGAATATACACAATCATTTGTAATAAAGATAGCACCGGTGGTTGAATAATTGTGAACGTCACAAGAGGGCTACATATTCAACTCAAGAATAATAAACAGCATGTATGTTTGTATATGTACCACTTGGATTATTTCTGATTGCCGTCATATCTAATATATTTAACTACTTCCGCTTATTGGAATGTAAACTATTAGAAAATATTAGGCGTAATATAAAATTGTACATGTTAAAATGTCATGGAAGGAAATGGATTTTTTCGATGACTCTATTAGAAGTTACTAAAATGAATGTACAATCCATCTTAGCACTTTTTTATTCATTGAACAGTTTTTTTTATTAGCATATAATTTCGTGGGCGATGGGCTATGGTGTTTTATGCCACTTTCAACAATATTAAGTTATATCGTGGCAGTCAGTTTTCTTGGTGGAGGAAACGAGAGTGTCCGGAGAAAACAACGACCTGTCGCAAGTTACTGACAAACTTTATCACATAACGTTGTGTCGAGTACACCTCGCCTGAGCGGGATCCGAACTCACAACTTCAGTGGTGATAGGTACTGATTGCACTGGTAGTTGTAAATCCAACTACTATACGATCACGACCACGATGGCTCCATCTCATTTTTAATTCGATCAGACGTGGACTGTGTCCTAAATCCGGTCCGGATAACCATTATTTATCAGGCTTGCCTATTGTTCATTAATATGTTGATTCTTCTCTGAGCGGCCCATCTGGCAGTGTCAAATGCTGCATCTGGTTGTGATAAAGTATGATGTTTTAAACACTGTATACATTATTGCATCATATGCTAGAGTGACGAGTGAGGTGGTCTGAAGTGAGGAACATTTTTGAGAGCTTTCGAAATGTCTAATTTGGTAAGATCAATAATTAAGACATTCTGGTATAATAATAATATGTTGCAATAAAGTTGCAATCTTTTATATACTTCCTGGCTTAAATATGAAAAGTCGTTGTTATGTCTAGAATAGTTAATAGTTAATTGATGAAGGATGGGTTTGACTGATCTGTATTAATTGAATATAGGCACCAAGACTCAATAGAATACTACGCTATCCACACCTTTTTATTTTCGAATCCGTTAGACATTTGTGACACGGTCTGTTGATTTCTTTCCTTATCTCTGGTTGATTTTGATTCTAAATGTAACGATGGATATTTCACCATGTGTTTGAATGTATCTTCCTTGTCGTTTACAGTAGGTTTATTAATATATTTGCTTATTTTAAGTATTTTCCTAATTATGGGAATTTTACTTCCTTGTAATTTTCACAAAATGTTTCCTTTATTCAAAGATTTTGTGTTGGTCCACTGCATTTGTGACGCAGTGTTTTAAAAGCATACCCTGGTAGATACTTATTAATACATACATAAAATAATATCAAATCCCGCTCAGTAAAGAACTAGATTTAAAACCTGGATTGAAAATATTTAATACTGTCCGATATTCTTGGGGATCCAGTGGGGTAGACACATTGTATGGTTTTCGCTTGCTTGAGACGATTACGTGCGTGTATGTACATGTCCGTACGTGCGCATGTCCGTGCGTGTGCGTGTGTACATGTCCGTGCGTTCGTGTATGTGTGTACATGCAAGTGCATAGGATAGTGTTTCCTATGGATATGCACATTGTATTTTCCATGAAATCGTAAATGTATTTATTGATATGTTTTTGCATATAACATAAAATCATTTAATAAAGATAAAACAACAATATTCAACTTTGTTTTTATTTTCCACTGCCAACAAGAAGCTGTTTTCATCTGTAGATATCAGAGATTCTTCGTTGGAAATCTGTTAAAATTGATTTCAACGATGCTGTTCTCTGAAACACAATACAAGATATCTGATTAAATTTCCAATAAATTGTTATTGACAACATTTATCAAATCCCAATGAAGTAGTGCATATTACCACTATCGTTCGAATCCCGACCAGGCGAGGTGTACTTGACACAATATTATGTGATAAAGTTTGTCAGTGAATTGCGGCAGGTCGGTGGGTTTCTCCGGGTAGTCCGGTTTCCTCCACCAATATTTAAAACTAACCGACATGCACGATATAAGTGAAATATTGTTGAAAGTGACGTTAGATATCATTACCCAAACCCTATGTAGTAAAGTTTGGTAGTCAAATAGCGACATGCGCAGGCAACAAATTTTTTGGGATAGTAAGGTTTCCTCCACCAATAAAACTGAGAAAAGATTGTAGAAACTACAGGGGTGATCAGAAGCCGTAACTTGAAGAACGACAGACAATACAATGGCATAAAAAACAGGACAACAAGATAGATAGTTATCTACAAAACATTAGACAGAAAATTAAATATTGAGCAACACAAACCCCACAAAAAACTTATATGTATATACAGAGAAACCTGTCTAAACCGAACTACGTGGAACCAACTCTTGTATTCGGAATAGACATGTGTTCGGTTTATACAGGCAAAATTAACAAAGATTTCCTTCATTGAGACTCTATTTATAGTTCAGTTTAACCATGATTCAGTTTTATTCCGGGTTTGGTTAAGAAAGGTTGCACTGTATATACAGAATAGAAAAGCCAAATAATTTGAAAGTCACTGAGAGCAACTAAGCCAAAGATCATAAACAGGATACATTGTAGCTAAAATCGGTTAAGGTTACCTATGCTTGAGGGATTAATATAAGGTTTCAGTGATCTCCTTCCACGTGAAAGCCGGAAGTGTGACAAGGTGACCAGTACGAACAGCTTAGCATCCCCAGTCCAATTTATAGAATCTGTCGTTTAATCTTAATTATAAAAGTCAATGGGGAAATTAAGTCTAGAACAACTTATTACTTAGAAAGTGAAGATCACTGTAAACATGAAATACCTTTAAAAAGTTGAAAACAATGTGAAAACATATGTATTTCTTTGCTGTTATTTGTATGAACACTACAAGGTCTTAACGGTGCTCCATGTGTGTTTATCAACCCAAAAGTAAAATTGAATTAATTCAAAATTTCAAATTCACTCAATGTGAAAATAGGTGTGTTTATATTGATTATACATTTTTTTACAGTGTACAAAAACATATAAATAAAAATAATAATTCACAGCATAACGGAAGTAAAGATTCCTTAGTTGTGGGAAAAACTAAAAAAAAATGGAAATAAATATTGCTGGGGAAAACAAGAAAGATACAAATAAAATACTAGTATGTATAACCAGTTTTAATATCCTCTTGAAAGAGTTGTTTATAGCAGGAGAACGTTTGTATTACATAATACAAAAATGTGTGATATAAAGAATAAATTAGAGGATCACAGGAGCCTGTATAGCTCACCTGGGTATAATAACAACATCAGCCAATAAAACTTGATAAAAAATGTAGCCCTCGTCATTGCAGACCCCCTCTCCAAAATAATTTGGCAGGGGTTCCCCCTTTAATGTATGTTATAAACATTGCTATAAAAAACATAAATGTCAATGAGTCTCAAAATTTAGCTTTTGCTACTTCACATTTTGTAATAGAGTTGCTTCTCTTTGATTATTTGAGTAACCAAAAGCAGTGAAAGTCAACAAAAACATGCATTTCAAGAGGAATAACTCTTCACATAGTTGTCAGACAATTTCAACTGTGAAACTTTCTTAGTAGATCTTGACATGCTGAACATTTTTGCAGTTTAAACTTGACATCCATCTCTTATAGTTTTTGAAATAAAGGACGAAAAGTATTGAAATTTTGAAAATTTCATGAAAAAAGGGCAATAACTCCACAATGGGAAAATGGGATTTACTTCAAAATTTCAGGGTACGTAGATCTTGACATGCTGAACATATTTGCAGTTTCAACTTAATATCTATCTCTTATAGTTTTTGAAATAAAGAGCAAAAAGAATTAATTTTTTGAAAATTTGATGAAAAAAGGGCAATAACTCCAAGATGGGTAATCAGATTTTCTGCAAAATTGCAGGGTTGGTAGATCTTATCATACTGAACATGTTTGCAATTCAAACTTATCATCTAACTCTTATACTTTTCGTTTTATTTTGAAAATTTGATATAAAAAAGGGGCAATAACTCCAAAATGGGTATTGGGATTTACTTCAAAATTGAAGGGTAGGTAGATCTTGATATGCTGCACATTTTGCAGTTCCAACTCATCATCTATCTCTTATAGTTTTTTAAATTAAAAACGAAAAGTATTAAAATTTTGAAAATTTTGAAAATTTCATGAAAAAAGGGCAATAACTCCAAGATGGGCTATTAGATTTTCTTCATAATTGCAGAGTCGGTAGATCTTATCATGCTAAACATTTTTTGCAGTTCCAACTTATCATCTATCTCTTATAGTTTTTGAAATAAAGAACGAAAAGTATTAAAATTTTGATGAAAAAAGGGCAATAACTCCAAGATGGGTAATCATATCTTCTGCAAAATTGCAGGGCTGATAGTTCTTTTCATGCTGAACATATTTGCAATTAAAACTTATCATCTATCTCTTATAGTTTTTGATATAAAAAACGAAAAGTACTAAAATTTTGAAAATTTGATGAAAAAAGGGCAATAACTCCAAGATGGGTCCTCAAATATTTTCAAAGTTGCAGGATAGGTAGATCTTGACATGCTGCACAATTTTTGCAGTTTCAACTTAATATCTATCTCTTATAGTTTTTGAAATAAAGAGCGAAAAGTTTTAATATTTTGAAAATTTGATGAAAAAAGGCAATAACTCCAAGATGGGTAATTATATTTTCTTCACCATTGCAGGGTAGGTAGACCTTGACATGCTGAACATTTTTGCAGTTTCAACTTATCATCTATCTCTTATAGTCTTTGAAATAAAGAGCAAAAAGTATTAAAATTTTGAAAATTTGATGAAAAAAGGGCATTAACTCCAAGATGGGTAATCAGATTTTCTTCAAAATTTCAGGGTAGTTAGCTCTTGCCGTGCTGATCATTTTTAACCCAGTCAGATTTCTGATATTATTAACGGTTTTTGAGTTATTACCAAAAACGCGCAATTTTACCATATGTTCTATTCGTAGTAACAGCGGTTTCACCGGACACAATTTTAAAACTAGACACCCTAGTGATGATTCAGACAAAGTTTGGTTCCAATTGGTGTGATAGTTTCAGAGGAGAAGATTTTTGAAAAAGCTTACGGCGTACGACGGACGACGGACGACGGACGACGGACGACGACGGACGCCAAGTGATCGCAATAGCTCACCTGACCCGAAGGGTCAGGTGAGCTAAAAAAGGAGAAATCAAATTTATTGCGTACTACGCCTTTCTGGAATAACCTTCATTATGTACACTCAAAATCTAAGCTAAATAATTTAAAAGTGTTTAGGAGCAATAAAACTAAAGGGCCTAAACAGGATAAGTGAATTATATCATTATATCAATAAAAAGACAAGAAAAGCAAATCGTGTATTTAAACTTTAAATGATCCCAGAAATAGTTTTGTATTACCTAGTAGATGATGACCTCGATTCGATTAAGGGACAATAAATGGGGTTTTTTTAAGTCAAATTTGGAATATTTTTTTTTAAGCAGTGAAGCAAGCGCTAAGACATGAAAAAAAAATAATTAAGTTGAAAAATTACACATTAGACCGAGATGAATTTGTGAGACCTGCAGCAGATTTAAAGAACCCTTTCCAGTGTCTTACCATCTGTCTGTTTATTTCCTAGAATTTATATAGATTTTAGATTTCTTATGATGTAAGTTGTTTGAAAAACATATTCCTGAAAATGTTCTGAGATATTATTTATATAATAATGTTATCAGAGTTGTGCACACAAAGCAGGAATGTATGTCAATTTATTATATTCTGATTACTTATTTTTGAGTTGATTAAAGCTTCAACCTTATGTCTAATCATATATCGTCGATGATTCTAAGTTCGTTATGATTATAAGTTCGTGTCATTCGGTGTTTTCCCTTTAGCTTGTAACGTCATGAATACATATTTACCTTCTGCAACGTGCAAGTAACGCTGACGTTTTCCAAAGCGTATGCCACTTTTAGTTTAAACATATTTTATTAATTAGTTCAACATAACATTACAATATTCAACATATATACATTACATAATTAGGAGTAATCAATAGGATTGGGAAACAAGTTACAATAACTTATATTAATCCCTATCCGTATGCCACTTTTGGATGAAAATGGAACAGAAACAGGTAAGTTATTGCAGCTTTTTAAAAAAATTGGTGAAAAATGGCTGATTTCATTATTACTTTTTCTTTCTTAACTAGATGTTCGAAGAATTCCTTGGGAAATCCCTTCAGTCGGTCTGTTGACATTCCAAATGATGAGTCACCATCTGCTTGAAGGTCACATGACGACATTTTTCTTTGTAAGGCCAAAGGAATTACTTTTTTTCTTTATTTATTGATATGTTTCTTAGCAATAAAACGTTATTTTCATGAGTGATTTTTCAATGAAATAACAAGCAAAAATTAAAAAAAATAATAATTTAAGACCATTATATAAAAAGGTCTATGTTGATATCCCTTAGCCTTACTAAATTATCATACACAAATTTTACTGTTTCCTTACCAATTAGAGGTGACTTTAAGTTTCGATTTTACGTGAAAAGATGGATTATTCACAATGGACATTCTTATTTGTGCAGGTAAGTGCAATTTTATTTCTTTCTTAATTTTATAATCCTTGTTGTTTTCATCGTACTGTAATACGCAATTGCCGAAAATAAAAATGCAATATGCGTAGCCTCATCTATTGTCAGATTGTTTGCGCATGTGTGCATACTAAGGCCGTACATCAGGATCACGAACTTACAAGCATGGCCGCTTTCATTTCAGAAATGGGTCACGTTACGGATACAGTGTGGTGTTCCCCATTTTTGAGAATGTTTACATATTTAAAAATTAAGGGCATACAAATATTTGCAAATATCTAGAGAATGCTAACAAACAGTCAAATTATTTCTGGTATGAGTATGCAAAACTTTTCCTTGCTAAACAGCTTAGGATAACGATCATACGATCATCGAGGATACCAATTGTTTTGTGATTATGTTTTCAAACATTTATAGGAGCTATCGTGGTCGTGATCGTCTGATAGTTGGATTTACAAATAACTGTGCAATCAGTTCCTATCCCCACTAACGCTACAGTTGTGAGTACGAACCCCTTCCATGGTTTGGTGTACTCCATACAACATTTTGTTCTATCGTTTGTCATTGACTTGAGACAGGTCGGTGGTTTTCTCTGGGTAATCTGGTTTCCTCCATCAATAAAACTGACCGCCACGATATAACTGAAATATTGTTGAAAGTGACATTTAACACTATAAACACAAACCCATCAAAAATGTATAAAGATGGCAGTTGTTTAAGGTTGATTGATGAGTTTGAACTGTAGATACCCACAGAATAAATGAAATCATTCCAGTCTAATTATTTTGTCTTTCATTTAATATTCGGTCAATATATAGCTAAGACTGTTTAATTCGCAGTGTGGTGTTCCCCATTTTTGAGAATGTTTACATATTATATCTCCAAATACTCCCAGTACCTAAATATAGTCTCGCCTTCGTGATCGTGATCGTATGGTGGTTAGATTTACAACTACCTATGCAATTATTTCCTATCACCACTAATTTGTGAGTCCCACTCCGATAGGGTGTACTCGATACAATATTATGCAATAAAGTTTGTCAGTGACTTGCGGCAGATCGATGGTTTTCTCCGGTTTCTTCCACCAATAACACTGACCACCACGATGTAAATGAAATATTGTTGAAAGTGGCGTTTAATACCATTACCCTAACACTAAATCTAGCAGTCAGGATATAGCTGAAACTGGTATAAGTAATACCTTCAATAATACAATGAAAATCATAAAAAAAAATACCACACCGTCGGAACAGTTTCAAAATCCGATAGAAAAATCACAGAAAGAAGCAAAATCGATACTACGACACACAGCTACAGGACCGCCAACTTTTTGTACAGGTACTTTAGTAAAAAAGTGACCGGGTTAAGCCAGTATATGGACCCAAACCTCATGCTTTTCAGTTGCCATCTTTTATATTATTTTGCTTTATCTGAAAGTTTGATGTATTTTCATTAGTAAATTGCAATTTTAAAACAGAATGAAATATTTTTTCTGATAATTTATCCCAAGCTGCTGAGTAAAACAAATTAAAGAATGCATTATTGAGTTACTGCCCTTACGTTGATCTTTATTGTAGTCTTTATCATACTATACAACAACCTTCCGTTCTTAAAAAAAATAGTATTGAGTTACCGCCCTTGCGTTTATTGTTGTGTTCGTCATAATATTCGACAACCTTCAGTTCTTAAAAAAATATTATTGAGTTACCTCTCTTTCGTTGATAACTTTGTTGTAGTCTTCGTCATATATACGACTACCTCCCGCTCTACTAACATGGTCTGGTAGTTCTTTTGTTCCATGTAAAACCAATTTGACTGCTTTTACGACTCCTTTATTTTTATCTCCTTTCTGTTAGTATATTAAAATGACTGACATTAATAAACGGTAACGAAAACAAAAAAGAGAATCAACAATGGACAATCCAGAGATACATGTAACATTGGACACACGACACACAACGAATGCAAACAGAACCCATTAAAAACAGAGGGTGAACCCAAGTGTTCACAAACAGTAAGCACTATCTGTTTCTTATAAGACACCAACCGCGTTCACAATAGTCAAGTCAGATAATAGTCTTGCCGATGATAAATGAAAGAAAAAAGGAACAGATCCATTGCCATTTGAGAATTGGATATTTAGAAACGTTCAACCAATTAGTGATGGCGACTGTAGAATGTGTGTATCGATGAATTTAACCTATGAGCAGCGTATCATTTCTGTGTAGCTATTGCATCATCAGCTTGATCTCTGTCCATACAATCACTATTCATGGCACACTATTATATGGAAGAAAACATTTATAGTTAATTGTGCTTTTTAAATTTTCCATGTTCAGTGTTTGTGAATTGCGTTAATCCATATCTTTTTTTTTATTTTTTACCACGAGTTTGTTTGTTCTTATTGATGTAAAGTTTCTGGTCACGTCAAGGTACCATTTGATTCGGTTTGGTTTGGTTTTATGGTGCTTAGCGCCACTTTCAACAATATTTCAGTTATATCGTGGCTGTCAGTTTTATTGGTGGAGGAAACAGGAGAAAACCACTGACCTGTCGCAAGTCATTGACATACTTATCACATAATATTGTATCGATTACACCTCTCCATGAACGAGGTTCGAACTCACAACTTTAGTGGTGATAGGCACTGATTGTACAGGTAGCTGAAAAACCAACATACATAGCACGGCCACGACACCCCTGGTACCATTTGACAGTAATTAAGTAAAGTCATGTATAAATA
>MJUT01046649.1:29509-44433 GCA_002080005.1 Gigantidas platifrons
GGTCGATATAAACTTGTATCGACTTCATAGAAAGGCTGTATGTGTATAATATCACCATAGACTTATCTTTTGGTGTACAAGGTAACATATATAATCTTCTTAGAAGGGGTCGTTGTGGTCATGATAAAGTTTGTCGGTGTTTTTCTCCGGGTACTCCGGTTTCCTCCACCAATAAAACTCACTGTCACAATATAACTGAAATATTGTTGACAGTGGCGTTAAACATCATAACCCTAACACCTAACCCTTAATGTAATGTCGTATTTATCCACCATTTTATTATCATATTTAATAAGGCTATTAAATTTCAATAGAATGAAACTTACCCATAACTGATGTTAAATAATTATATCACGATATTTCTTTAACTTGCAAAAATATGATTTTCTCGTCAAACTTTACTTGTATAGATTTACTATATTTATGCAAATAGAGCGTAAATAGGTTTTTATGTATCAGGCTGATTATTAGCGAATCAGGAAGGCTGACCTCAAGCTAATTTAAATATCGGCATCAATTTCGGCGGTTTAAACAATTACCATTCCCATTTGGGTTTTCATTTGATCAATTCCTTTTCTAGACATAATTGTGAAGGCTGAGGAAGGCTGATTTATTTATTTATATAGTTAAGAATTAACGTCTGCTTTGTACAGCAATGATAAAAGATTCTCCCGAAAGCTGATCAAGATCCCTATTTATTGCCCACCCCCTGGTCTCAGCCAATCAAATGTTTGCTCTATAAAATAACGTTTCGCGAGAATTCCCGCCAATACACAAATACGCTAAAATATTAATGGCTGAAGTAGTAAACAACAAAGTATCTAACTGGAATGTGAGGGAATACAGGTGAATAAATGCATTATACAGTTAGCAATTAAGTAATAAATTGACAGTAGTCCAATTATTGATGTAAATACAGGGAGTAAATTGTAAGCTCTCATTGATTCAGAAATCGCCATCTTTGTTACAAAAATTGTCAAAAATTACATCGAAAACTCCCACCTACCCTTTTAACCCCTTTTTCTTCTGTTTTTGTTGATTATTAGCTATTTTGACACTCATCTTACTGAGTGATCACAGTATCTATATTATGTTTACAGGAGTGATTATCTTTGTTTTAATCATATTATGCATGTACACTTAATTATGCTTTTTAAACCGTATCTTTGACATTGCTTGATACAAATATGTCTTGATGTGTTTTTAAGGGTGGGCATTTTACCTTTCCCCACCTTTGATGTTACTATTGTTATACAGAATGATTTGGTCTTAATGTCGAAATTATATTCTGAACAATGGTTTTTGTCTCAGTATTGTTTTAATAGTTATGAACTATCATTCATAGCTGTCATTTAGTAATAAATGACCATTTTAATTTCAATTATCTTGAGCCTTATTCAAAGCCATCTTGGTATCATCAAACAGATTTGCCCCAGTGTGCGAAATAGTAATACAGTCATAAATACACATAATTAAATAAACAAACCTCAAATATTCACGATAACTGTCAACCAGTGGTCAAATGGTTCTGCTTGAACAAAACACGTGAAAATTCCCCAAGTATTTCAGAAAGTAATCAAACATGATTACGAGTAACCACAATCTCGTAACAATATAAATTAGTTTTCATTGTAATAATTATAGAGTAGTAAATGTTTCCATGGTTACTACTATTTTGGCATTATTATATAGTATATGTACATGATTCTGTGTTTGGGGGATATTTTTATATCATCTTGTCATCTTTGTTTTGTGCTATCGTTCACATTTTTTTGTTGCAATAAATTATATTTTTATAATATTTGTATTATGCCATTTCTTTAGATAAAACAATGTAGTGTCTTGGTTTAGCTATTTAATTCTGGTGCCTTTTTGAATATTTAATTCCGGTGCCTTTTTGAATGGTTTGGTTTATGGTTAAACTTTGATTGTTTAACTATATTGATAGTTTGCATTTAGACGCGGTAATCGTTGCCTGTCGATCTAGTCAGGAAGACAGCATAAAATATAAAATATAAAGAGATGACAGTCCCTTTTGTGACTCCAACGACATCGATGATGGATATCACTAGCTTAGTAGTTGTAAAACATTTGATTCTAAAAGAAAACATTTTTTTTACCAAATTTGTGTTGTTCAAACCCAAACACATTGAAACTAGATATTTTGTTCGACTCCTCTAGTATTGCCATTTTAAAAAAATGGTATGAATTTATTAAAATCATAAATTATTTGAGGGTCATTCCTCCGTGTTAACATATATCAAGGTCTCATATATGTACGTCATATAGTTTACACATGTATACCTATAATTACTATATTATATTTTAATTTATGTATTTCCTCTATTACTGTGTGATGTTTATAGTTTATGAGAATGAAATCATTCATTCAGAAAACGTTGCTTACAAAAGATCAAAAACTACCCTAACCGGAAGATATTTAAATATGTAAAGTATATATTGTATATGTACGTATTTTTATTTGGCTTTTCCAAGGGGGGAACACCGAATGTTTTTTAAGCTTGTATATATGTCAATGTTTATCATTCTATGATAATAGACATCGTCATACTACATGTAGGAAGTTATTTGTTTCATGCCATCGAGGTCCAGTTAAATATGGAAACGGTAAGAAATGCAACGATGTTTTTATTGATGGTGTTATTATTATGATTATTCTCACCTTTTGTGTATTCGATTAACTCAGTAAATAATGGTTGTATAATTACTTTATTATATTTTGATTTATGTATTTCCTCTATTACTGTGTGATGTTTATAGTTTATGGGAATGAAATCATTCATTCAGAAAAGGTGTTTAAAAAAGATCAAATGATTTAGATTTTGATCTTTGGTGCTTTAACGCCACTTTCAACAATATTTCAGTTTGGTGATAAGCTTGTATGAGTTGTAATAAAAAAGATCAAATACTACCCTAACCGGAAGATATTTAAATAAACAATGTATATATTTTCATTTCGCTTTTCCAAGGGGGAAGTACCGAATATTTTTTGAAGTTGTATATATGTTAACTTGAACCGTGTTTTTTGATAAATTCCTTAAATATCACATTTTATCATTCTAGTATTATAGACATCATCATACTACATGTAGGAAGTTATTTGTTACATGCCATCGAGATCCAGTTAATCATGGAAATGGTTAGAACTGTAAGGATGTTTTTATTGATGCTGTTATTATTATTATTCTCACCTTTTGTGTATTCGATTAACTCAGTAAATAATGGTTGTATAATTACTTATACTGGAATTCAAGTTAAAGCCAATTGCGTTGCTATGGGAATAAATTTCATACCAAGCGATTTACCGCCGACCATAACTTATTTGGATTTGAGCGAAAACAAAATACCTATATTGAAAAATAGTTCTTTCGTGAATTATAAGAATTTGGTTAGTTTGACCATTGACAAAAACCCATTATCATCTATTGATGGAAATGCTTTCATTGGATTAGAGAGACTCCAGTTACTTTCAATGCAAAATAACAAACTTGATTTAACAACGTCGTTTCATCAAGACGTATTCCGGTCATTGCACTCATTGAACAAATTGGACATACGGAGTAACACGGTACATCAATCTGTAACGAAGCCGATCAATTATCCTTATTTTGGAGATCTACGAAGCTTGGTA
The DNA here is from genome assembly GCA_002080005.1 of Gigantidas platifrons. Lineage (NCBI taxonomy): Eukaryota > Metazoa > Mollusca > Bivalvia > Mytilida > Modiolidae > Gigantidas > Gigantidas platifrons. The sequence goes on from MJUT01046649.1 coordinate 33,162, forward strand.
CTTTTGTATATGGATCTTGTACCAAACCCATCTTTTAACATCAGTGGCATGACATCCTTGACTAACTTGACCATTTTGGGATTCGAAAACTGTTATTTAATTAGCATGCGAAATACTACTTTTCATGGTTTACCACGATGCGTTGAAGAGATTTATTTTAAGAATTGTAAATCTTACATATCTGTGGTTGAATTGAACTTTTTGAACCCTTTCCCTAATTTGCAAGTGTTGAATATTAATAACATGAATGTTGACCTTAGCAAAGCTCTACAAATTCTCTATCCGTTCACTGACAAACATATGAAAGCCATAATATTCATAAGAGTTGTCATCGTTTATCAACACGCCGTCATTCTTACTAAAGATATGATGCTATATTTACATAATATTTGTGTGAACACTTTAATATTGTCGGAAAACGAAATCGTCGATTTTGAGCCAGATGCATTATTAGCACACAACTATCCTGAATGCTTTAATAATATTGCACTGTCTGGAAACAGATTTTCGCTGACTGGAAAAAATGTAGGAGATTTCGTCCGTTTTGCAGTTCAAGTTGTGAAATTGACAACTTTCGATATATCTTACAATCTAATAAAATATACTGATATGAAATATTTGTGTATGCCTTATATTGATTTGTTTTATGAAGATCAATATATTACCCAACCCATGGCACTAAGAAGAAGGGGTTCCTATCATGGATGCTTTAGTATAAAGGACCGACATTACAATTTTGAAGAACTGCATTATGGGTTAAATACTATAGAAAGAAAATTCAGAGATAATTCGGAACCGGATGTAACTATTATTTTTCCGCAAAATCTACAAACATTGCGTATGTCACACTATTTAGGGAGTGGGTTTCACGGAGAAAAGCTTACAATTAAGAATTCTTCCAGTTTGCATTATGTGGATCTCTCGTATTTCCAGTTGAATTACTTTCCTGATATAGATTTTGACGGCCCAATAAACATCAAATATTTAGACATTTCAGGAATTGATTCTACATTATATTGTACCAAATCTGCCATTCCACTGTTTAGACGAATACATACGGTAATATGGAAAGATGCCAAACTTTACCGTAATATGAGAACAAATGGTGAAAGTATATTTAACATTATTCCATCTGTCGAAAAACTAGATATTTCATGGAATAGTATATGGAATATTGATGCAAATGCGTTTTCCGACAATACAAAACTATCAAATCTCATAATATTAAGTAATTTGTTAACAGAAATACCGGTTGCTATAACGCATTTGTCAACGTTGAAGAAACTAGATGTTAGGTTCAACAGGCTTCAAAGTATCAACGAAACTATTAGGAATTGGATTGATGGACAAAGCGAGAAAAGTGGTACCAAATTTCAACTATCTATGTTTGGTAATATATTTAAATGTACGTGTGAAACTATGGATTTCATTCAGTGGGTGTTCACGACGAAAATAGATTTCGATAGAATAAATAAGAACTACAAATGTAAATTAAGTAATGGCACTGAAATATATATGATACAAGTTTACAAAAGATTTCACGAACATTTCAGCAATTGTAACAGTGTTCTCTGGCTTCGTGTCGGTATTGGCTGTTTGAAGAAAACAACTGGAGAGCTTTTGAAATTGAAAGAAGTAAATTCGAAAAATATACAAATGATTTGCAAAAAATAATCCTGATAGTGAAGGATGTTTCTGTCAGAAGCATTTCAATTGAATTAGACAAAATCCTAAAAGATATAACAATAATAGAATGGTCTAATGATAATGAAATATTGTGGGATAAATTACGCATGGTCCTATTTTCAGATTTATATTAAATTTGATAATTAGTTTATTGTGGGATAAATGACATATGGTCATATTTCAGATTTAGATTAAATTTGATATGTAGTTTATTGTGGGATAAATTACGCATAGTCATATTTTCAGATTTATATCAAATTTGATATTTTGTTTATTGTGGGATAAATTACGCATGGTCATATCTTCAGATTTATATCAAATTTGATATCTAGTTTATTGTGGGGAGGGCCCAGGTGGCTCAATGAGTTAGGTACTTGGATTACCTAACAACTCGTACAAGCCTATCATCAATACAAAGTGGGTTCGCACCCGGCTTTGTCAATTACAGAAAGGGTGCAATCGATGGGTGCGTGCGTGCGTGCGTGCGTGCGTCTGTCTGTGTTTTTTAAGCAACTATTACATCAATGGAAATTAAGATATCAAATGTAGTGCATACGACCCTCATCAGGTACACTCATAGTCAAAAGCCATATAATTATGAAAGTCTTTGGGAGCAGGTAAACGAAATGGTCTAAACAGGATAACCAAAAATCGACAAAGGTCACCAATACCCTTAAAGCACAATTCATAAAGTTATCATGCAGAGCAGGAAATGATAACAATTACCGAACACCAGAGTTCCACCTGCTGATTGTGGGGTTCATGTAGCTTAATCGTTAGTTTTCTCTGTTGTATTTAATTGTAGATCATCGTTTGTCCTATTCTTCTTTTTCATTTGGCTATTGTATTCTATGTCCTTCGATTTATTACCTTTGATTACCCTTTTGGCAGCTAGAACATCTTCTTATACTGTACGATATTGATCAAGAAGACGTTTCCTCTGTCTTACACCCAAAAACAATTATTTCGTACTTAGTTACCAGTATATTTAATTTAGAAATAGGTCAAATAAATTTACAATGTTTGAACAGCATATAATAATGGCATACCACATCTCTTTCTCGTCAACTTTCACATCTTTGTTGTATGTTTGAAAAACATATTTAAAAATATTGTCTATAATCCATTAGGCAAATAGTTTGGGGTAAGTTATGTCATTTCACTACCATCCACGAATGTAAAATTTACTTCCCAAAATATTTATTCACTCATTTTGAATTTTTGTATTATGCCCCCGTGACGAAGTAATTTGTAATTTACCCTTGTCCGTCCGTTCGCCCGTCCGTACGTTCGTCCGTTTGTCCGTCCGGATATCTCCTCCTACAGTTTTGGAGCTACAGCTTTAATATTTTGAAGGATATTTATACACATAATGGAGGTGTGCATGTCCACAGGATTTTGATTTTCATGAAATATTTGATAATGACAGGTAGTTGGACGAAAGGTCGGGGGGAGGGAATATTTTTGTCAAATACAGTTGACTCTCATTGTCTCGAACTCGGTTGACTCGAATTTCCTGTTGAGTCGAATTTTTATCGAAGTCCCGAACTTCGTTGTGTATAAATATATGTAATTTGACTCCTGTTGAGTCGAATTCGGATGATTCGAAATTTCGGTTGTCTCGAATAAAAGTTTCGGTCCCGAGATGTAGAAAGCCATATTATTTACATTCGTTAAGTCGAATTTACCAGTCAAAACATGTGTATTACCTTGGGATTAAAATCGGATCACAGGTGAAACATCCGGTCATTAGCTTTGACATTTTTACCTCAGGCTATTTCACATGTTTATTTCACAATCTGTCAAATTAATTAGTAATTGGCTTGGTATTATGACACAAGTTAGATGTGTACAATAAAAAATTATCGATTCATAATATTATAAGTGCGCTTGGGTCGGCATACATCAATGATTATGAAAAGTACAAATGTACACAACGGAAGTGTTTTATCTATTGTCGGAAATTAATTTTGATTATAATTTCTCAATTTTGAGAGATTTGAAAAAAAATGTTAGTCATAATTAACAGTTGTAATAAAAGGGGAATTTTTTTACACTTTATTGAATCATAAAAACACACAATTTATTGTAAATATTGCACAAAGAAAAATACGTCGTGATGGGTGAAGCTTTATGACAACGCAACACCTGAAAAACATAATCATGTACACAAAAAGATATCTAGAAGTTATCAGTTGTTCCACAAGATTCAAAGAATTTAACAGAGAAAAAAAAAGCAACAAAAATATCGAATAAATTTTAAATCGTTCCGAGAATCGGGACATGCAATGCTGGTGTTAGCTCTTCAAAATTTCGCTCGAGTTGTCTCCCTTTCGTCATTAAGCAAACTACACTTCCGGTTTTCGTAGCTCCTCTTGAGTCGAACTACGGTTGACTCGAATTTTGTCCATGGTCCCATCGAATTCGAGATAACGAGAGTCAACTGTATTCACAAAATGACAGGTAGTTGGACTTCATTTCCTTCTTACTAGCTACATAATTGAAACATGGTTTGTATGGCTCCTACTACAGTTTTTGACTTGTTTATAATCTCTTATGGTCAGGCGGGGGCATCATTTGTGTCTTACAGACACACTTCATTTAAAAAAAAACACTCCTAACAAAACAACTCTGTCCATAATTATCAAGTGCTGGGGCATTTTGACAATTGAACTTCATTATATGACATATTGACTTGTTAGCACGAGACACTTCTATTTTGATTATCGCGGATCATATGATATAATATACTCACTTGTTTGTGATAGAGCCAGCACCGGTGTGTGAATCATTTTGAATATCACAAGAGCGTTAATTTGTATATATCTTGTAGTCGAACTCAAGGTGAAAAAATAAGTAATATGTATTTTGTGTATGTACAACTGGAGGTATTCCGCAATGCTCTGACTTATTACATATTAACTTCTTCCGCTTTTTTGTATTTTATTTTTGTCTTGTATTGGGCAATATTTAAACTATTCCAAGTTTTTAAAAGACGTGTGTAAAACAAACATTTTACAGTGTATTCCAGCTACTCCGGCTTCCTTCATCAATAAAACTAACCGCCACGATATAACTGAAATATTGTTGAAAGTGGGTTTAAACGTCATAAACCAAACCTAAACCAAGACCTATCAGGTAAGCCGATTGTTCACTATTTTGTTGCTTTTCTGAACGGCCCACCTGGCATTGCTGCAGCTTGTTACTATAAAGGATGATGTTTCGAACACTTAATACATTATTGCACCATATGCTAGAGTGATGAGTGATGTGAGCTGAAGTGAGGAGCATTTTTGAGTGCTTTGGAAATGTCTAATTTAGTAAGATCAATAATTAAGACATTCTGGTATAATAATAATAAGTTGCAATAAAGTTTATCTTTTATATACATCCGCGGTTATATATGAAAAGTCGGTGTTATGTCTAGAATAGTTAATAGTTAATTGATGAAGGATGGGTTTGACTGATCTGCATTAAATGAACATATGCACCAAGATTCAATAGAACACTACGCTATCCACACCGTTTTATTTTCGAATCCGTTAGACATTTGTCACATGGTCTGTTGATTTCTTTCTTTATCTCTGGCTGATTTAGATTCTAAATGTAACGATGGGTAATTCATGTGTTTGAATGTATCTTCATTGTCTTTTATAGTGTATGGTTATTAATGGATTTGCTTATTTTAAGTACTTAGTATTTTCCTAATTATGATAATTTTACTTCCTTGTAATTTTCACTAAATGTTTCCTATATTCGAAGAATGTGTGTTGGTGACGCAGTGTTTTAAAAGCATACCCTGGTAGATACTTATTAGTACATACATATAATAATATCAAATCCCGCTCAGTAAAGAACAATTATCAGTTAAAAACTAGATTTAAAAATTGGATTGAAAATATTTAATACTGTCTGATATTCTTGGGGATCCAGTGGGGTAGGAACACTGTATGGTTTTCGATTGTTTGAGACTATTACGTGCGTGCGTGTACATGTCCATACGTGCGCATGTCTGCGCGTATGTGTGTACATGTTCGTGCGTACGTGTGCATGCACGTGTGAAGGTTAGTGTTTCCTATGGAAATACACATTGTATTTTCAATGAAAACGTAAATGTATTTAATGGTATGTTTTTTCATATAACATAAATTCATATAAGATAGATATAAGAGATTCTTCGTTGGAAATCTGTTAAGATTGATTTCAACGATGTTATACAAGATATCTGATTAGATTTCCAATTGCTTTGGATATATACCACACTTCATTGATAACATTTATCAAGCCCCAATGTAGTAGTGCCCATCCCCACTAACGTTGTGAGTTCGAATCCCGCTCAGGCGATGTGTACTCGATGCAACATTATGTGATAAAGTTTGATGTTGACTTGTGACAGATCGATGTTTTTTTCTTGGTACTCCGGTTTCCTCCATCGATAAAATTGGCCGCCACGATATACCTGAAATATTTTTGAAAGGGGCGTTAAACACTATACCCCAAACCCAATGTAATAAAGTTTGGTAGCCATATAGTGGCAGGCGCAGGACGATTACTTTCTTGCGATAGTAAGGTTTCCTCCACCAGTAAAGCTGAAAAAAGTTTGTAGAAACCACGGCGGTGATCAGAAGCAGTAACTTGAAGAACGACAGACAATACAATGGCCTAAAGAAACAGGACAATATGATAGATAGTTATCTACAAAGCATTAGACAGAAAATTAAATATTGAGCAACACGAATCCCACAAAAAACTTATATGAATATACAGAGAAACCTGTCTAATCCGAACTCCATGGAACCATCTGTTGTATTCAGAATAGAGATGTGTTCGGTTTATACAGACAAAAGTAACAAACCATATCATGCGCAATTTATGGAACCAGTAGTCTGTTCATAAAAGTCGGTTGGAAAATCAAGTCTAGAACAACGTATTTCTTAGTAAGAAAAGATCAATGTAAGCATGAAATACCTTTAAAAAGTTGAAAGTAATGGAAAAACGTATATATTACTTTGCTGTTTTGTGTATAAACACTAAACGTTCTAAAAACATTAAATAAATCCCACCCTACCATACAGAACACCTCTACATAAAGGCTTATTGTGTTATAATTAAAAAAAATACCACACCATTGGAACAGTTTCAAATTCCGATAGAATTTTCGACACACAACTACAGGACTTTTGGTACAGGCACATTAGTAAAAAGTGACCGGGTTAAGCTAATATATTGGCCCAAACCTCATGCTTTCAATTGCCATCTTTTATATTATTTTGGTTTACCCGATAGCTTGATGTATTTTAATAAGTAAATTTGAATTCTAAAACAGAATGAAATGTCATATCTAATAACTTATCCCAAGCTGCTGAATAAAACAAATTAAAGAATTCATTATTCAGTTGCCCCCTGATATTGATAACACTTTATTGTTGTTTTCAACTTTTCATATTATTACACAACTTTCCATTCGGTAAAAATATTATTGAGTTACCTCTCTTTCGTCGATAACTTTGTTGTAGTATTCGTCATATATACGACTTCCTCCCGCTCTTCTAACATGGTCTGGTAGTTCTTTTGTTCCATGTAAAACCAATGTGACTGCTTTTACGACTGCTTTATTTTTATCTCCTTTCTGTAAGTATATTGAAATGACTGACATTAATAAACGTTAGAGAAAACAAACAGGACAATCAACAATGAGCACATGTAATCTAGAGATATATGTAACATTGGACACACGACACACAACGAATGCAAACATAACCCATTAAAAACAGGGGGTGAACCCAAGTGTTCACTAACAGTAAGCAGTATCTGTTTCTTATAAGACACCGACCGCGTTCACAATGGTCAAGTCAGATAATAGTCTTGCCGATGAGAAAGGAAAGAACAAAAGGAACAGCTCCATTGCCATTTGAGAATTGGATACAGGTATTTAGAAACGGTCAATGAATTACTGATGGCGACCGTAAAATGTTTGTTGCGATGACTTCAACCTATGAGCAACGTATCCTTTCTGTGTAGCTATTGCATCAGCAGCTTGATCTCTGTCCATAAAATCACTATACAGGGCACACTATTATATGGAAGAAAACATTTATAGTTAATTGTGCTTTTTAAATTTTCCATGTTCAGTGTTTGTGAATTGCGTTAATCCATATCTTTTTTATTTTTTACCACGAGTTTGTTTGTTCTTATTGATGTAAAGCTTCTGGTCACGTCAAGGTACCATTTGATTCGGTTTGGTTTGGTTTTATGGTGCTTAACGCCACTTTCAACAATATTTCAGTTATATCGTGGCGGTCAATTTTATTGGTGGAGGAAACAGGAGAAAACTACTGACCTGTCGCAAGTCATTGACGAACTTATCACATAATGTTGTATCGATTACACCTCGCCATGAACGAGGTTCGAACTGACAACTTTAGTGGTGATAGGCACTGATTGTACAGGTACTTGAAAAACCAACATACATAGCACGGCCACGACACTCCTGGTACCAATTGACAGTAGTTAAGTAAAGTCATGTATATATAGCGATTTATTCAACTAAATAATGTCGATACATTATCCGTAAGTAAAGTTTAATAAATACTGTAGCAATTTGTGGGTGTATGATATGATGAAAAGAATAGATATCCAAATTGACACATACAAAATAAAGTATGTTATATGCATTAAACAGAATAGAAACTAAAGTGGGGATTTTGAAACCTTTTCCATAAAGCAACGTTTTTTTTTATACATTACCGACTGTTTTCAACACTGTTTTATTTATATGAAGCATACCAGAATTAGTTCTGTGTTGTGATGTAGTTACGGATTCCTCATAAAAACGATGTTCGGTTCGTCTTTACCTCCATTTGTATGTAGGAAGGCTGATGTCTTATTTACGTTGTTTGTGTTTGTTAGCGTTTAGTGGTGTCCAACACATATTGAGTTGAGTTTTTTGTTTTGTTTGTCTTCGTTCTGTGTTTTGTGTACTCTATGTTGCTAGTTTCTCTGGATTGTCAATCTAATCAAAATTAGCCCTACGCACTTGCTCCCCCTTTTTTTGTTTTGGTCGCTGCGTGGTAGCTACCAAGAAAAAAAAGGGGGGAGCAAGTGCATAGAGCTAATTTTAGTTATATTGTCTGGATTGTCCATTTTTTATTGCTCTTCGGTATTCTATGACGTTTATTAAATATAATTGACTGTGCTTTAAACGTAGAATTTTCTTATATCAAAAACGTGATATCAAATTTAGTTTATCGTCTCGGTAGGGGCCGTTTCAAAGTATATTTATACTTTTTAATTTGTCAGCAATTTTTGTTTTGTTTTAAACGATCCTTTAATATGTTTCTAGTCTTGAGAGGCTTTAAGGGTGGAAGATTAAACTTTGAAATAACAATTTGTAGCTTTTAAAGCTCAATGGAGTAACATTTTGCGATGTAAGTAATGATTTCTTGTAACAACGTCCGCATATTTATAATTGTCAACAAACTATTAATGACAAAACATTGTCCTCTGTGAAATCAGCGCTTATATTGTTTTCGTGTCTTATTGTCATTGTATATGAATCAGTTAGTAGATTATCTATATCTTGGTCAGTGACCGCATGTAAAAAATCATTATTCAGTCAATACGATTTCACTGCTCAAATAGAATCAGTGCAAGCTAAAGCTACTACGAACAGACCAAAGTAATACTTCAAGGAGACGTGTTATTAGAGAACGATATAACTATGTTCCGGTGAACTATTAGTCTCTGGGGGTATCATCCACATAGTCGTTAGTACTACCGCACTGACATGGCTTATTAGATATATTTATGGTTGACATTTACTGTTCCTCAATCATGTATTTTGTTTAAACTACGGTCCATTTCTCTCAGGTACAGGTAATATTAGCTGATTTCGACTTTCCAGTTTTAACCCTTTGGCTGTTTGTTCCAAAATATTTGGAATTTAGTTGGTTTTCCAATCTTTTCACTATGAGCGTGCCTCATGGTGGTTATTCTAGAAAAGCTTCGTGCGCACTAGATTAGATATATACATTTTCATTCAATTAAAGCATTATCCGAATTTGAATTAAGGGGTTCTACTTTACCTGATCTCGTATTTTCAACTTCCACACTCCTGTCGGTTTCTCTTCCCATGAATGAACACACATGAAGTTTCAATCATGAAAACTATGACCAGAATAATCCAGATGTCTCCCTGATAACAACACAGTCTTCATACCTGAATTAAAAAATACTATATATTATAACAGTATACAACTATTACCTTCATCATATATTATTATATTATTAATTGATAATTTTACGGTCATTTGATTTGTCCAATGCCCATCACGTGATGTTCTGTTTTTTGGCAGGTTGACTTTTGCGGATTGCACGGTTACTAAAAATAAATTAAAAAATTCCAATATTTTCATGACGTTTAACGAATAACCAATCAAATGTTACTTCCGTTTTAATGATCTGCTGCTCGCTGGCCAGTGACAAAGAAACAAAAATGGCCACTGCCGGCCAGAAACGTTTTGCGTCTTTAGATAAAGATGAGATGGATGAGATTATGGAAAACCTAGATGCAAACAACACAAAAAGGCAGACGCACACAGCGGTTAAAATTTTCAGGGAGTACTTGACTGAAAAAAATCTGCCGTTGGAATTCGAATTGTTGAGTGATCAACGACTTGATGAAATTTTAGCAAACTTTTACCTTGAGATCAGAAACAAAAGTGGGCAGTTGTATGAACAAAATCTACAATGAACGCTTATCGTCAAGGACTTCAACGCCATCTTAACCAAAACAGGGATATTGACATTCTTAAAGGTGATGCATTTAAAAAATCCATAAAGGTCTTCAAGTGTATTGGAAATGAGCTCAAACGTGTTGGTTTGGCTGCCATAGAACATTATCCATCAATAGCAGACGAGGGTCTCCAAAAGATGTAGAGCTATTTTTTCAAGACACATAGATGATCCTCAAGTTCTACAGTATAAGGTAAATGTCATATATGTTTGAATTCACTGGTAGGGTTTGACACTAACTGAATCCTCCCGGCTGATGGCCCAACCTGTGGATTACATTGTACATAATGAAAAATATTGTTTTTGTTAAAGTTTGGGTCTTATATTATTTTTATGCGACCGCAAACATTTTGGGGTCGTATTATGGTATGCCGCAGTCGTCGTTATCGTCTGTACACATTTTGTTTCCGTTGTCTTACTTTAGTTCTAGATAGCAAGCACACCTAGTCCCGGATGAATATCCATTTGTAGATTTTCTATTTCATGTTTTGCGTGGCAATTAATAATATACAAAATATGTGATGGGCATTGAACAAATCAAATGACTGTAAAATTATCAATTAATAATATTAAAAAAATACAGCCTTTCTATGAAGTCGATACTAGTTGCATATCGACCTAGAGATGTATATCAATCTCGGTCAATATACATCTCTTTGGTCGATATAAACTTGTATCGACTTCATAGAAAGGCTGTATGTATATAATATCACATATACTTATCTTTTGGTGTACAAGGTAACATATATAATCTTCTTAGAAGGGGTCGTTGTGGTCACGATAAAGTTTGTCG
>MJUT01046649.1:47567-64154 GCA_002080005.1 Gigantidas platifrons
GAATGAAATGTCATATCTAATAACTTATCCCAAGCTGCTGAATAAAACAAATTAAAGAATTCATTATTCAGTTGCCCCCTGATATTGATAACACTTTATTGTTGTTTTCAACTTTTCATATTATTACACAACTTTCCATTCGGTAAAAATATTATTGAGTTACCTCTCTTTCGTCGATGGTAGTTCTTTTGTTTCATGTAAAACCAATGTGACTGCTTTTACGACTGCTTTATTTTTATCTCCTTTCTGTAAGTATATTGAAATGACTGACATTAATAAACGTTAGAGAAAACAAACAGGACAATCAATAATGAGCACATTTAATCTAGAGATATATGTAACATTTGATACACGACACACAACGAATGCAAACAGAACCCATTAAAAACAGAGGGTGAACCCAAGTGTTCACTAACAGTAAGCAGTATCTGTTTCTTATAAGACACCGACCGCGTTCACAATGTTCAAGTCAGATAATAGTCTTGCCGATGAGAAAGGAAAGAACAAAAGGAACAGCTCCATTGCCATTTGAGAATTGGATACCGGTATTTAGAAACGGTCAATGAATTACTGATGGCGACCGTAAAATGTTTGTTGCGATGACTTCAACCTATGAGCAACGTATCCTTTCTGTGTAGCTATTGCATCAGCAGCTTGATCTCTGTCCATAAAATCACTATACAGGGCACACTATTATATGGAAGAAAACATTTATAGTTAATTGTGCTTTTAAAATTTTCCATGTTCAGTGTTTGTGAATTGCGCTAATCCATATCTTTTTTTAATTTTTTACCACGAGTTTGTTTGTTCTTATTGATGCAAAGCTTCTGGTCACGTCAAGGTACCACTTGATTCGGTTTGGTTTGGTTTTATGGTTCTTAACGCCACTTTCAACAATATTTCAGTTATATCGTGACGGTCAATTTTATTCGTGGAGGAAACAGGAGAAAACTACTGACCTGTCGCAAGTCATTGATGAACTTATCACATAATGCTGTATCGATTACACCTCGCCATGAACGAGGTTCGAACTCACAACTTTAGTGGTGATAGGCACTGATTGTACAGGTACTTGAAAAAGCAACATACATAGCACGGCCACGACACCCCTGGTACCATTTGACAGTGGTTAAGTAAAGTCATGTATATATAGCGATTTATTCAACTAAATTATGTCGATACATTATCCGTAAGTAAAGTTTAATAAATATTGTAGCAATTTGTAGGTGTATAATATGATGAAAAGAATAGATATCCAAATTGACACATACAAAATAAAGTATGTTATATGCATTAAACAGAATAGAAACTAAAGTGGGGACTTTGAAACCTTTTCCATAAAGCAACGGTTTTTTATACATTACCGACTGTTTTCAACACTGTTTTATTTATATGAAGCATACCAGAATTAGTTCAGTGTTGTGATGTAGTTACGGTTTCCTCATAAAAACGATGTTCGGTTCGTCTTTACCTCCATTTGTATGTAGGAAGGCTGATGTTTTATTTACGTCGTTTGTGTTTGTTAGCATTTAGTGGTGTCCAACACATATTGTGTTGAGTTTTTTGTTTTGTTTGTCTTCGTCCTGTGTTTTGTGTACTCTATGTTGATAGTTTCTCTGGATTGTCAATCTAATCAAAATTAGCTCTACGCACTTGCTCCCCCTTTTTTTTTTTTTTGGTCGCTGCGTGGTAGCCACCAAGACAAAAAATGGGGAAGCAAGTGCATAGAGCTAATTTTAGCTATATTGTCTGGATTGTCCATTTTTGATTGCTCTTCGGTATTCTATGACGTTTATTGAATATAATTGACTGTGCTTTAAACGTAGAATTTTCTTATATCAAAAACGTGATATCAAATTTAGTTTATCGTCTCGATAGGGGCCGTTTCAAAGTATATTTATACTTTTTAATTTGTCAGCAATTTTTTTTGTTTTAAACGATCCTTTAATATGTTTCTAGTCTTGAGAGGCTTGAGAGGCTTTAAAAGACAAAACATTGTCCTCTGTGAAATCAGCGCTTATATTGTTTTCGTGTCTTATTGTCATTGTATATGAATCAGTTAGTAGATTAGCTATATCTTGGTCAGTGACCGCATGTAAGAAAACATTATTCAGTCAATACGATTTCACTGCTCAAATAGAACCAGTGCAAGCTAAAGCTACTACGAACAGACCAAAGTAATACTTCAAGGAGACGTGTTATTAGAGAACGATATAACGCTGTTCCGGTGAACTATTAGACTCTGGGGGTATCATCAGCGTAGTGGTTAGTGCTACCGCACTGATATGGTTTATTAGATATATTTATGGTTGACATTTACTGTTCCTCAGTCATGTATTTTGTTTAAACTACGGTCCATTTCTCTCAGGTACAAGTAATATTAGCTGATTTCGGCTTTCCAGTTTTAACCCTTTGGCTGTTTGTTCCAAATTATTTGTAATTTAGTTGGTTTTCCAATCTTTTCACTATGAGCGTGCCTCGTGGTGGTTATTCTAGAAAAGCTTCGTACGCACTAGATTAGATATCTACATTTTCATTCTATTAATGCATTATCCGAGTTTGACTTAAGGGGTTCTACTTTACCTGATCTCGAATTTTCAACTTCCACACTCCTGCCGATTTCCCTTCCCATGAATGAACAGACATGAAGTTTCAATCATGAAAACCATGACCAGAATAATCCAGATGTCTCCCTGATAACAACACAGTCGTCATACCTGAATTAACAAATACTATATATTATAACAGTATACAACTATTACCTTCATCATATATTATTATATTATTAATTGATAATTTTACGTCATTTGATTTGTCCAATGCCCATCACGTGATGTTCTGTTTTTTGGCAGGTTGACTTTTGCGGATTGCACGTTACTAAAAATAGATTAAAAAATTCCAATATTTTCATGACGTTTAACGAATAACAAATCAAATGTTACTTCCGTTTTAATGATCTGCTGCTCGCTGGCCAGTGACAAAGAAACAAAAATGGCCACTTCCGGCCATAAACGTTTTGCGTCTTTAGATAAAGATGAGATGGATGAGATTATGGAAAACCTAGATGCAAAAAACACAAAAAGGCAGACGCACACAGCGGTTAAAATTTTCAGGAAGTACTTGACTGAAAAAAATCTGCCGTTGGAATTCGAAATGTTGAGTGATCAACGACTTGATGGAATTTTAGCAAACTTTTACCTTGAGATCAGAAACAAACGTGGGCAGTTACAAAATCTACAATGAATGCTTATCGTCAAGGATTTCAACGCCATCTTAACCAAAACAGGGATATTGACATTCTTAAGGATGATGCATTTAACAAATCCATAAAGGTCTTTAAGTGTATTGGAAAGGAACTCAAACATGTTGGTTTGGCTGCCATAGAACATTATCCATCAATAGCAGACGAGGGTCGCCAAAAGATGTACATCTATTTTTTCAAGACACATAGATGATCCTCAAGTACTACAGTATAAGGTAAATGTCATATAAGTTTGAATTCACTGGTAGGGTTTGACACTAACTGATCCCCCCCGGCTGATGGCCCAAACTATGGATTACATTGTACATAATGAAACATATTGTTTGTTGTTAAAGTTTGGGTCTTATATTATTTTTATACGACCGCAAAAAATTTGGGGTCGTATTATGGTATGCCGCAGTCCTCGTTGTCGTCTGTGCACATTTTGTTTCCGTTGTCTTACTTTAGTTCTAGATAGCAAACACACCTAGTCCCGGATGAATATCCATTTGTAGATTGTCTATTTCATGTTTTGCGTGGCAATTAATAATATAAAAAATATGTGATGGGCATTGAACAAATCAAATGACTGTAAAATTATCAATTAATAATATTAAAAAATACAGCCTTTCTATGAAGTCGATACTAGTTGCATATCTACCTAGAGATGTATATCAAACTCGGTCAATATACATCTCTTTGGTCGATATAAACTTTATCGACTTCATAGAAAGGCTGTATGTGTAGAATATCACCATAGACTTTTCTTTTGGTGTACAAGGTAACGTATATAATCTTCTTAGAAGCGGTCGTTGTGGTCACGATAAAGTTTGTCGGTGCTTTTCTCCGGGTACTCTGGTTTCCTCCACCAATAAAACTCACTGCCACAATATAACTGAAATATTGTTGACAGTGGCGTTAAACATCATAACCCTAACACCTAACCCTTAATGTAATGTCGTATTTATCCACCATTTTATTATCATATTTAATAAGGCTATTACATTTCAATAGAATGAAACTTACCCATAACTGATGTTAAATAATTATATCACGATATTTCTTTAACTTGCAAAAATATGACTTTCTCGTCAAACTTTACTTGTATAGATTTACTATATTTATGCAAATAGAGCGTAAATAGGTTTTTAGGTCTAAGGCTGATTATTAGCGAATCAGGAAGGCTGACCTCAAGAGCAAACAATCAAACACATGGCTCATTTAAATATCGGCATCAATTTCGGCGGTTTAAACAATGACCATTCCCAATTGGGTTTTCATTTGATCAATTCCTTTTCTAGACATAATTGTGACGAAGGCTGATTTATTTATTTATATTGTTAAGAATTAACGTCTGCTCTGTACAGCAATGATAAAAGATTCTAAACAAAATCAAGATCCCTATTCATTGATCCCACCCCCTGGTCTCAGCCAATCAAATGTCTGCTCTATAAAATAACGCTTCGCAAGAATTCCCGCCAATACACAAATACGCTAAAATATTAATGGCTGAAGTAGTAAACAACAAAGTATCTAACTGGAATGTGAGGAATTACAGGTGAATAAATGCATTATACTGTTAGCAATTAAGTAATACATTGACAGTAGTTCAATTATTGATGTAAATACAGGGAGTAAATTGTATGCTCTCATTGATTCAGAAATCGCGATCTTTGTTACAAAAATTGTCAAAAATTGCATCGATAACTCCCACCTACCCTTTTAACCCCTTTTCCTTCTGTTTTTGTTGATTATAAGCTATTTTGACACTCATCTTACTGAGTGATCACAGTATCTATATCATATTTACAGGAGTGATTATCTTTGTTTTAATCATATTATGCATGTACACTTAATGATGCTTTTTAAACCGTATCTTTGACATTGCTTGATACAAATATGTCTTGATGTGTTTTTAAGGGTGGGCATTTTACCTTTTCCAACCTTTGATGTTACTATTGTTATACAGAATGATTTGGTCTTAATGTCGAAATTATATTCTGAACAATGGTTTTTGTCTCAGTATTTTTTAATAGTTATGAACTATCATTCATAGCTGTCATTTAGTAATAAATGACCATTTCAATTTCAATTATCTTGAGCCTTATTCAAAGCCATCTTGCTATCATCAAACAGATTTGCCCCAGTGTGCGAAATAGGAATACAGCCATAAATACACATAATTAAATAAACAAACCTCAAATATTCACGATAACTATCAACCAGTGGTCAAATGGTTCTGCTTGAACAAAACACGTGAAAATTCCCCAAGTATTTCAAAAAGTAATCAAACATGATTACGAGTAACCGCAATCTCGTACCAATATAAATTATTTTTCATTGTAATAATTATAGAGTAGTAAATGTTTCCATGGTTACTACTATTTTGGCATTATTATATAGTATATGTACATGATTCTGTGTTTGGGGGATATTTTTATATCATCTTGTCATCTTTGTTTTGTGCTATCGTTCACATTTTTTTGTTGCAATAAATTATATTTTTATAATATTTTTAATATGCCATTTCATTAGATAAAACAATGTAGTGTCTTGGTTTAGCTATTTAATTCTGGTGCCTTTTTTAATATTTAATTCTGGTGCCTTTTTGAATATTTAATTCTGGTGCCTTTTTGAATGGTTTGGTTTATGGTTAAACTTTGATAGTTTAACTATATTCATAGTTCGCATTTAGACGCGGTAATCGTTGCCTGTCGATCTAGTCTGGAAGAAAGCATGGCATATAAAGAGATGACAGTCCCTTTTGTGACTCCAACGACAGCGATGATGGATATCACTAGCTTAGTAGTTGTAAAACATTTGATTTTAAAAGAAATCAAGTTTTTACAAAATTTTTGTTGTTCAAACCCAAACACATTGAAACTAGATATATTGTTCGACTCCTCTAGTATTGCCATTTAAGAAAAATGGTATGAATTGATTAAAATCATAAATTATTTGAGGGTCATTCCTCCGTGTTAACATATATCAAGGTCTCATATATGTACGTCCTATAGTTTGCACATGCATACCTATAATTACTTTATTATATTTTAATTTATGTATTTCCTCTATATCTGTGTGATGTTTATAGTTTATGAGAATAAAATTATTCATTCAGACAAAGTTCCTTACAAAGATCAAAAACTACCCTAACCGGAAGATATTTCAATATGTAATGCATATATTGTATATGTACGTATTTTTATTTGGCTTTTCCAAGGGGGGAGCACCGAATATTTTTTAACCTTGTATATATGTCAACTTGAGCCGTGGTTTTTGGGTAACTTCCTTCAATATCACAATTTTTATCATTCTATGATAATAGACATCGTCATACTACATGTAGGAAGTTATTTGTTACATGCCATCGAGATCCAGTTAATCATGGAAATGGTTAGAACTGTAAGGATGTTTTTATTGATGCTGTTATTATTATTATTCTCACCTTTTGTGTATTCGATTAACTCAGTAAATAATGGTTGTATGATTACTTATACTGGAATTCAAGTTAAAGCCAATTGCGTTGCTATGGGAATAAATTTTATACCAAGCGATTTACCACCGACCATAACTTATTTGGATTTGAGCGAAAACAAAATACCTACATTGAAAAATAGTTCTTTCGTGAGTTATAAGAATTTGGTTAGTTTGACCATTGACAAAAACCCATTATCATCTATAGACGGAAATGCTTTCATTGGATTAGAGAGACTCCAGTTACTTTCAATGCAAAATAACAAACTTGATCTAACAACGCCGTACCATCAAGACGTATTACGGCCATTGCACACATTGAACAAGTTGGACATACGGAGTAACACGGAATATCAATATGCAACAACGCTGATCAATTATCCTTATTTTGGAGATCTACGAAGCTTGGCACTTTTGTATATGGATCTTGTACCAAAACCATATTTCAACATCAGCGGCATGACATCCTTGACTAAATTGAAAATTTTGGGATTCGAAAACTGTTATTTAATTAGCATGCTAAATACAACTTTTCATGGTTTACCACAATGCGTTGAAGAGATTTATTTTAAGAATTGTAAATCTTACATATCTGAGGTTGAGTTGAATTTTTTGAACCCTTTCCCTAATTTGCAAGTATTGAATATTAATGACATGAATGTCGACATTAGCAAAGCTCTACAAATTCTTTATCCGTTCACGCACAAACATATGAAAGCCATAATATTCATAAGAGTTGCAATCGTTTATCAACACGCCGTCATTCTTACTAAAGATATGCTGTTATATTTACATAATATTTGTGTGAAGACTTTGATATTGTCGGAAAACGAAATCGTGGAGTTTGAGCCAGATTCATTATTAGCACACAAATATACTGAATGCTTTAATAATATGGCATTGTCTGGAAACAGATTTTCGCTTACTGGGAAAACTGTAGAATTAGTCCGTTTTTCACTTCAACTTGTGAACTTGATAACATTCGATATATCTTACAATCTACTAAAATATACTGATATGAAATATTTGTGTATGCCTTATATTGATTTGTTTTATGAAGATCAATATATTACCCAACCCATGGCACTAAGAAGAAGGGGTTCCTATCATGGATGCTTTAGTATAAAGGACCGACATTACAATTTTGAAGAACTGCATTATGGGTTAAATACTATAGAAAGAAAATTCAGAGATAATCCGAAACCAGATGTAACTATTATTTTTCCGCAAAATCTACAAACATTGCGTATGTCACACTATTTAGGGAGTGGGTTTCACGGAGGAAAGCTTATCATTCAGAATTCTTCCAGTTTGCATTATGTGGATCTCTCGTATTTCCAGTTGAATTACCTTCCTGATATAGATTTTGACGGCCCAATAAACATCAAATATTTAGACATTTCAGGAATTGATTCTACATTATATGCTAACAAATCTGACATTCCACTGTTTAGAGAAATAAATACGGTAATATGGAAAGATGCCCAACTTGACCGTACTATGAAAACAAACGGTAAAAGTATATTTAAACTTATTCTAACTGTCGAAAAACTGGATATTTCATGGAATAGTATATGGAATCTTGATGTAAATGCGTTTTCCGACAATACTAAACTATTAAATCTCATAATATCAAATAATTTGTTAACAGAAATACCTGTAGCTGTAACGCATTTGTCAACGTTGAAGAAACTAGATGTTAGTTCCAACATGCTTCAAAGTATCAACGAAACTATTAGGAATTGGATTGATGAACAAAACGAGAAAAGTGGTACCAAATTTGAACTATCTATGTTTAGTAATATATTTAAATGTACTTGTGAAACTATGGATTTCATCCAGTGGATGTTCACGACGAAAATAAATTTCGATAGAAAAAATAAGAACTACAAATGTAAATTAAGTAATGGCACTGAAATAGATATGGTGCAAGTTTACAATAGATTTCACGAACATTTCAGCAATTGTAACAGTGTTTTCTGGCTTCGTGTCGGTATTGGATGTTTGGTTGCGTTTGTTGTTTTCACTACACCGATAGCAATTATCGTCAATTTCAGGTGGAGACTGACATTTTGGGCATATCGTAAATTTAAGCGAATTATTCAACATGGAATGAAAAAAAAATCAAATATGATATTTATTTGTCTTATACAGAAGATAATATACTTTGGATACGCGACGTTTTAGTGCCTAAAATTGAAAATTCATGGAAACTGAATATGTGTTTGGAAGATCGTGATTTCATTGGTGGAGACATCAAAGCAGATGCAATTGCAAATGCAATTCAGGAAAGCAGACACGTCATTTTTGTCATCTCAGAATTCTTTCAAGAAAACAACTGGAGAGCTTTTGAAATTGAAAGAAGTAATTTCGAAAAATATACAAATGATTTGCAAAAAATAATCGTGATAGTGAAGGATGTTTCTGTCAGAAACATTTCAATTGAATTAGACAAAATCCTAAAAGATATAACAATAATAGAATGGTCTAATGATAATGAACTAGTATGGGATAAATTACTTATGGTTATTTTTTCAGATTTATATTAAATTTGGTATCTAGTTTATTGTGAGATAAATTACGCATTGTCATATTTTCAGATTTATATTAAATTTGGTATCTAGTTTATTGTGAGATAAATTACGCATGGTCATATTTTCAAATTTATATTAAATTTGGTATCTTGTTTAATGTGAGATAAATTATGAATGGTCATATTTTCATATTTATATTAAATTTGGTATCTAGTTTATGTAGTGATTTATTAAGAAGCAAGCAAATTTTATAATTAAAATATAACATTGAATATTATCATTATCATTCATGACCTATTATCAATATTATATTACAAGGACAAATACTGGTCGGCATTGTTTCTTTGTTCTGTGCTAATGCTAATGTTTGAATATCTATTTTTTAATGAAATTTTTTTCAAAACAGCGGTTGTTTAGCCCATATCACTTGCAACAATCACTGTGTACCATCAAAATTAAAACATGGCCACATCATCAGTGATGTAATCGGTAGCATGCTCGCGTCTAGCGTGGTAGATCGCGTGTTTGAGCTCCGGTCAGGTCAAACCAAAGACTATCGAATTAGTAGCTCCTGCTTCTTCGCTAAGCATGTAGCACTAAGGATTTAAAGCAAAGACAGTTAGCTCGAAATCGTGATATGGTGTCCGAGTGAGGAGAAAAATTACGGAGGGATGTTGTGTTAGAATTACATAGATAAAACATTCATAACATTTTTCAGTGGAGTAGGAACTACTAACCAATCCCGAGCACATTAGCTCCTTTCCAAAGTATTTTTAAGTTTTTTTAACTTGACAACTGAACTTTATCATATGACATTTACTTTTTGGCATGAGACCCTTGTATTTTGAGGATCATATGATGGAATATACACAATCATTTGTAATAAAGATAGCACCGGTGTTTGAATAATGTTGAACGTCACAAGAGGACTACTTATTCAACTCAAGAATAATAAGCAGCATGTATTTTTGTATATGTACCACTTGGATTATTTCTGATTGCTATCATATCTAATATATTTAACTACTTCCGATTATTGTCCCCCGACGCTTCGTCGAAGGGGACTATAGAAATGGGTACCGTCCGTCCGTCCGTCCGTCCGTTTGCTTTTTGGTTTCCAGATGATAACTTGTGAATGAAAAGTCAGATTGAAGCTAGGTGTGGTATGTAAGTGTATCTTATGAATATCTAGATCAAGTTCGATAATGACAATTTTTTAACAATTTTTACTACAGTTGTGCCCCTTTTTATACCTCAAAATTGCTAAATATTTGGTTTCCAGGAGTTACTTGGGAACAAATAGTCAGATTGAAAGTAGGTTTGGTATGTAAGTGTATCTCATGAATATCTAGGTCAAGTTTGATAGCAATCATTTTTCGACAAATCTTACCAGAGTTACATCCGTTTTTATTCTTCAAAATTGCTAATTTTTTGGTTTCCAAATTATAACTTGTGAACAAAAAGTCGGATTGAAACTAGATTTGGTATGTAAGTGTAACTCGTGAATATCTAGGTCAAGTTCGATAATGATGATTTTTCAACAAATCTAACCATAGTTACTCCCCTTTTTTAACTTCAAAATGGTCCTTGGGTTGTCACCTTTCAGAATTATTTAAGTCAGGTGAGTGATATAAGCTCACCTGAACCTCTAGTTTACAGTAGTTTCAAAATTTAATCTTACGATATAACCTTGGCGTCGGGAGACCAGTGGCCAACGGCCTTTTATTGGAATGTAAACGATTAGAAAATATTACGCGTAATATAAAATTATACATGTTAAAAATGTGCATGGAAGGAAATGGATTTTTTCGATGACTCTATTAGAAGATACTAAAATGAATGTACAATCCATCTTAGTACTTTTTTTATTCATAAAAGGTTCTTTTTATTAGCTTATAATTTCGGTGTGGGGGGCTATGGTGATTTATGCCACTTTCAACAATATTTAGTTATATCGTGGCGGTCAGTTTTATTGGTGGAGGAAACGGGAGTGCCCGGAGAAAACCACCGACCTGTCGCAAGTCACTGACAAACTTAATCACATAATGTTGTATCGAGTACACCTCACCTGAGCGGGATTCGAACTCACAATTTCAGTGGTGATAGGTAGTTGTGAATTCAACTACTTTACGACCACGACCACGATGGTCCCATATCATTTCTAATGCGATCAGGCTACGTACTAAATCCGGTCCGGGCAGCCGTTACCTATCAGGTAGGCAGATTGTTCATTGATATGTTGATTCTTCACTGAGCTTCCCACCTGGCATTGCCAAATACCGTATGGACATGCTGCATCTGATTGCGATAAAGTATGATGTTTAAACACTTTATACATTATTGCATCATACGCTAGAGTGAGGGATGGGGTGGTCTGAAGTGAGGAGCATTTTTGAGAACTTTCGAAATGTCTTATTTTTATTAATTATTAAGGCATTCCGGTATAATAATAATAATCTTTATTCAATGCTCAATTTTACCCCGAAGGGTTGAAGGCATATACAAGAAATATATACAAACAACATACATAAGTCAAATAGACAAAGACAGAGTAAGAACGTACAAATAAAATGAAAACAATTTGATCTACATTCAATTACAATTATGCAGCAGTTGAGCCCACTTTCCTCAGTGCTATCGACTTTTTAACGAATGGTACCGTAAACCGCATAATGTGTGATGATGACAGAATTAATTGTAATTTTTTAGCTCTGTCATATTCATTAAATTTAGGACAGATTCCGTTTATATCTTTGTACAGTATATTTCTCAAAGTATGGTTATTCTTACATCTAAAGAAAAAATGAAACTCATCTTCAACCTCTTTTAAATCACAAAATTTACATATTCCATTTTCTTTTTTAATTATTGTGCATCTTCCTCAAGAAAATGATCCGATACACACATTTTACATAAAAGTTTTCTGTCTTCATGATTAATATTGAGTATATAATTATTCATTTCATATTCAGTTTTAATTTTACTGTATGCATATATTTTACTGTTTTCTTTAGTTGATTTTAGCTTATCAAAAAATAATTCTTCATATTTCTGTTTCAGTTGCTGTTTAATATCCTTATTAAATGAGGAGTTTTTGTGGGAATTGTTATTATCTTGTATTATATTTATATCAATATTATCAAATGTGCATATGTTTTCTACATATGTAAACCATGAGTAAGTACCAACTGAAATGGCCTGTCAGATTACCATCAAGAACGTACAAGTCCAACTTAGAGTCAAAGGAAAAACAATCCCAGACAGTTACACCCCCACCCCAAAAAGCAGTTGTGTCCAAAATGTGGTTGTCCTGAAATGAAGTGTTTCGCTGGCGCCAAGTCCTTGCACGACCGTCGGTAGGGCGTAACAAAAAACCACTTTCATCAGACCAGTGGACCCGTCTCCATGTGCGAATAGTCCACCCCAAGTGATCATGTGACCAGTCAAATCGAGCATGGCGATGACGTAATGTCAACTGTGGACGTTTTATGGGTCGTCGCACTCGCATTCCCTGATGGTGGAGGCGTCTGATTACAGTGCGTGTGCTAATGTGACCTCCAAACGCTAAGCTACCACAAAGTGCACCAGCTGTACTGAACGGCCGTTGCCGCGCCTGTCTGGATACGAGCTGGTCCTCTCTCGGCGTCGTTTTGCGAGGTCTACCTGCACGTGGACGGTTGGTAGCATTCCCCGTTTGACGAAAACGCTGCATCGGTCGTACAATGATGGAATGATTAACCCTGAAGTGGTCTGCCACTCTTCTATGACTCAAACCACCGTTATGCATGCCAACAGCTTGCCACTTTTCTGGTATGGTTAATTTTCGCCGCACCATACCAAACCAATAGAAAATGAAACTTAAAACTCTGCACACAAAAAAATCAGCTTTCGTTCGCAAACACAAATGTTGAAAAGTACACGTGTCACTTTACACATCCTGTCATATACACATAAATAAAAATCGATCAGTAACCTGCTTCACAGGTAAGTAAGTATGTGTGTACAGGTAACGAAAACAGCAAACCGATTTGAAATAAGTTCATTATTAGAAAAGATATTATTGAAACAAATCAGGTGGTGCTTAACTTTTGTCGGACTGTATATATGGGTACAATAAATAACTTATTCCAACCATCAGGATATTTTTCAGATATTAGTATTAAATTGAACAACTTTGCAAGAGCTGTTAACATAATTGAATTACTATTTTTTATAATTTCATTACAAATTTTATCTGGTCCACAACTCTTCCCACTTTTCAATTTTTTTATCTGGGATTTTATTTCCGATATAGTAATTGGATTGTCGGTTTCCTTTTCAGTCAATAGCTTTCCTACTTCATTTAGTTGATGGAAAATGTAATTTTGAAAAACTGTATAAATTTTTTCAGGATTCCCCTGAGATTTGCAATGGTTTGCAAATAAATTTAAATCAAGTGAATCATCTTCATTGTTTTTGTTTCTACATTTTTTGTATCATGTGTTATTGTTTTCAGTATTTTCCAGAAATCTTTACTTTCGGTGGGTGTCATATTATTTAATTTGTTCAAAATGATTTTTTTTAAACTCTTTCTTTTTTAATTTTGAAACTTTTTTTTATTTGTTTCACATAAAATAAATATTTATTTCTAATAGACTCGTTGAAGGGAAATAACTTAAATTTTTTACTATATGCATTAACTGTACTTCTCAATGCAAACAATTGTGAATCTGTCCAAGAAGATTTCTTTTTTCTTTTTTTCTTACAATATCTTTTTTTCATACATTTATCTGACAGTTTAATATAAATATCTGACATTATTTCTGTTGCTTTATTTAAACTTTGTTGTGAACTTTCAAATTTTGTATTCTGAAATCTTGTTAAATTTTCATAAAGATAGCTTTCCATAAGTTCATTTTCTAATAATTGTTTAGACGCTTTTGTCCATCTATTCTCAAGATTAAGCTTTTTCAATTGATCGTTTGTATTCATTACTTTTCCATTACATTTTAAATGAGTAGCTATTTGATTATGATCTGAAAAATATTATGGGTTTTTAACTATGAAATAGTTCACTGAGGAGAGTAAACTCTCACTAGCAACTGCATAATCAACAACGCTACAACCTCTTTCATTAATACATGTAATATTTCCTAATAAATCCCATATAAACCTACCATTAAGTAAACGAAGTTTGACAGAATACAGAGATCCAAAAATTCATATCCCTGTGGGTTGATTATTTTATCTTGATTTTTTTCTTGATAATTGAAACTCTGCCTTATAGTCGGCTGGTAATATATGTACAATATTTTCATTATTATTATCATCTACTACAAAATCAGAGCCTTCGGAAACTCTGGAGTTAAAATCTCCCATTAACATTTTTTTTCCTTTTGACAAGACAGTACTTATGTCCGATTCTAGCCCTTCATATCCCTGATTATAGTGAGGTGAGTTTTTTCGTGGAATATAAACACCGCAAATATAAAGGTCATCTTTTAATCCAAAAACCGATTTATCTAGTTTCAGCCAGTCTATTTTGTGACTTTGAAAACTTTTCCAAAAACACAATTCCCTTTTCCATATATTTCTTAATATAAATAATAATTCCGCCACTATTTCTTTTGGCTTTGTTTTTCTTTGTTCTACAAATATGGTAATTTTTATATCCAGATATTTGAATATTTGAATCATTATTTTTCCAAGTCTCTATCAAAATATTTATATCATGATTTAAAAGTTCTAAGAAATCCGGATATCTGTGTTTCTGTCCTAATCCATGAACATTCCAGCTATATATAGTTAAGGTATCAATATTCACAAAATTCCCATTTCTTTTCATTTCCCTTTTCTTGATAAAACATCTACTTTTTGCAAGGAAATCGTCCCCATGTAAGCATTAATATTACTAAAAAGAAATATGTATATACATAATTATGTTTAGATACATACCAATACCCATGTGCACACATATGAAGTACATGTAGTGTACGTATATGCTTTTCTATTTCAAATAACACAAATGTTAATAACCTCTTTTTACGGGTAAATCGAATTGGTAAAAGGAGAATATTGTTACTTATTATATGTCATAGTTACTCATTACATTTACTCTTTATACCTTTTTTTCTACTGTCTCTCCTGTTCCTTCCATATTTGTATTTATGTTTACACAAAGCAATATCTGTGTTATAATCTCTCTTATTAAAGTCATGATGTAATAAGCATTACTGTACTTAATTTAGGTATTCAAGAATATGCAATATACAGTATGTACTCACTGTACACATTGTACACAAAACAAAACAACAAAATATGTTGCATATTTAAAGTTCTGGGGAAAAAAAGAAGATAATCCAACAATAACACAATTCCGCATTAAAAGTATTGTGCACATTAATACAACTCTCTGATCAAAGAACTTAGTACCCATTTAAGTTTATCTTGGGGAGATTCTTCCCTCTTGTATTTTATATCTGTATCATGCAAATGATTTACGTCCCTTAAACCACGTCCATAGTCAAAATATTGTGTATCTCTTATATTATTGTTCCATCTTTCTTCGTCTGAAAACACATTGTTACGGTTTTGATTGTAATTGTATTTTGGATTGATATCATTTCTCTGGTTTTTCCTCTCGTAATATCTTCTTGGTATACGATTATTTTCGGTATATGACGTTCTCGGCAAGTATTACTTGTTTGTATGTTCCTGTTGTCGACATGTACATCACTGAGACCTAACATCTTGTTGAGAACATATTTATACGAACTGACAAGTTTTGGAACACCAGATTGTACGGAAGGATGTATTCCATCAATTATGTTATCTTCTTGTAAACGTGGGCAATGTACTAGAATACAATAATATTGGTCCCCAATAAGTTTTAGCCCAGTATTGAATTCCTCTCTTTTATTTTCGTACATATTCCTCCAATGTACGTTTCTCTGATATCTTGGTAGAATTTCACACAAGACAATTCGTGCTGATGGCATACATTTGTCGTAGTTTTGACGAGATCTTCCACTTCTTTAAGTGTTTCTATTGCTGTTTTTTGTTAAGATCATTGGACCCAATTTGATCAAGAACCTGCTTCCATCTCTACTGTTTCAATAAACTCTTTTGCTCCTTGGACCGTTTTTCCTAACCCCTTGGATACAGTAGTCCATTAATTTAGGTGAAAAAGATTTTTCTATCTTACCCCGGCTCCAGGGTAAGACAAGCTACACGCCGTTTTTTCCCGCAAAATTGATATCCATAGTTGAATTAAATTGTCGATTTATAGTGTCTTGGCAGTATTTTAAATGTATTTCACAATAAAATACAATGTATTTTATAAATATATTATATAAA
>MJUT01046649.1:116818-127625 GCA_002080005.1 Gigantidas platifrons
CGGTAATCGTTGCCTGTCGATCTAGTCAGGAAGACAGAATGGCATATAAAGAGATGACAGTCCCTTTTGTGACTCCAACGACAGCGATGATGGATATCACTAGCTTAGTAGTTGGAAAACATTTGATTCTAAAAGAAATCAATTTTTTAACAAATTTTTGTTGTTCAAACCCAAACACAATGAAACTAGATATTTTGTTCGACTCCTCTAGTATTGCCATTTTAGAAAAATGGTATGAATTTATTAAAATCATAAATTATTTGAGGGTCATTCCTCCGTGTTAACATGTATCAAGGTCTCATATATGTATGTCATATAGTTTACACATGCATACCTATAATTACTTTATTATATTTTAATTTATGTATTTCCTCTTTTACTGTGTGATGTTTATAGTTTATGAGAATAAAATCATTCATTCAGAAAAAGTTGCTTACAAAAGATCAAAAACTACCCCAACCGGAAGATATTTAAATATGTAATGTATATATTGTATATGTACGTATTTTTATTTGGCTTTTCCAAGGGGGAAGCACCGAATGTTTTTTAAGCTTGTATATATGTCAACTTGAGCCGTGTTTTTTTTTGGTAGCTTCCTTAAATATCACAATTTTTATCATTCTATGATAATAGACATCGTCATACTACATGTAGGAAGTTATTTGTTTCATGCCATTGAGGTCCAGTTAAATATGGAAACGGTTAGTATTTTTATTGGTTTTTCCACGGGTTAAGCACCGAATATTTGTTTATGCTTGTATATATGTCAACTTGAACCGTATTTTTGGGAAAATTCCTTAAATATCACATTTTTATCATTCTATATTCATAGACATCGTCATAACGGTACTACATGTAGGAAGTTATTTGTTTCATGCCATCGAGGTCCAGTTAAATATGGAAACGGTTAGAAATGCAAGGATGTTTTTATTGATGGTGTTATTATTATTATTATTATTATTCTCACCTTTTGTGTATTCGATTAACTCAGTAAATAATGGTTGTATAATTACTTTATTATATTTTAATTTATGTATTTCCTCTATTACTGTGTGATGTTTATAGTTTATGAGAATGAAATCATTCATTCAGAAAAGGTGTTTAAAAAAGATCAAATGATTTAGATTTTGATCTTTGGTGCTTTAACGCCACTTTCAACAATATTTCAGCTTGGTGATAGGCTTGTATGAGTTGCTATAAAAAATATCAAATACTACCCTAACCGGAAGATATTTAAATAAATAATGTCTATATTTTCATTTCGCTTTTCCACAGGGGAAGCACCGAATATTTTTTGAAGTTGTATATGTGTTAACTTGAACCGTGTTTTTTTATAAATTCCTTAAATATCACATTTTATCATTCTATTATTATAGACATCATCATACTACATGTAGGAAGTTATTTGTTACATGCCATCGAGATCCAGTTAATTATGGAAATGGTTAGAACTGTAAGGATGTTTTTATTGATGCTGTTATTATTATTATTGTCACCTTTTGTGTATTCGATTAACTCAGTAAATAATGGTTGTATAATTGCTTATACTGGAATTCACATTAAAGCCAATTGCGTTGCTAAGGGAATAAATTTCATACCAAACGATTTACCACCGACCATAGCTTATTTGGATTTGAGCGAAAACAAAATACCTATATTGAAAAATAGTTCTTTCGTGATTTATAAGAATTTGGTTAGTTTGACAATTGACAAAAACCCATTATCATCTATAGACGGAAATGCTTTCATTGGATTAGAGAGACTCGAGTTACTTTCAATGCAAAATAACAAACTTGATCTAACAACGTCGTATCATCAAGGCGTATTCCGGCCATTGTACTCATTGAACGAGTTGGACATACGGAATAACATGGATTATCAAAATGTAAAAACGATGATCAATTATCCTTATTTTGGAGATCTACGAAGCTTGGAACATTTGTATATGGATCTTGTACCAATACCATCTTTCAACTTCAGCGGCATGACATCCTTGACTAAATTGAAAATTTTGGGATTCGAAAACTGTTATTTAAGTAGCATGCTAAATACAACTTTTCATGGTTTACCACAATGCGTTGAAGAGATCTATTTTAAGAATTGTAAATCTCACATATCTGAGGTTGAGTTGAACTTTTTGAACCCTTTCCCTAATTTGCAAGTGTTGAATATCAATGACATGAATGTTGACATTAGCAAAGCTCTACAAATTCTTTATCCGTTCACTGACAAAGATATGAAAGCCATAATATTCATAAGAGTTGTCATCGTTTATCAATACCCCGTCATTCTTACTAAAGATATGATGTCATATTTACATAATATTTGTGTGAACACTTTAATATTGTCAGAAAACGAAATCGTCGATTTTGAGCCAGATTCATTATTAGCACACAACTATCCTCAATGCTTTAATAATATAGCATTGTCTGGAAACAGATTTTCGCTGACTGGACAACATATAGGAGACCTCGTCCGTTTTTCAGTTCAAGTTGTGAACTTGACAACTTTCGATATATCTTACAATCTACTAAAATATACTGATATGAAATATTTGTGTATGCCTCACATTGATATGTTTTATCGAGATCAATATATTACCCACCCCATGGCACTAAGAAGGCGTTCCGGTCATGGATGCTTTAAAATAAAGGACCGACATTACAATTTTGAAGAACTGCATTATGGATTAAATACTATGGAAAGAAAATTCAGTGATAATTCGGGACCGGAAGTAACTATTATTTTTCCGCAAAATCTACAAACATTGCGTATGTCACACTATTTAGGGAGTGGGTTTAGTGAACGAAATCTTATAATTAAGAATATTTCCAGTTTGCATTATGTGGACATCTCGTATTTCCAGATGAATTACCTTCCTGATATAGATTTTGAACGCCCAATAAACATAAAATATTTAGACATTTCAGGAATTGATTCTACATTATATTCTAACAAATCTGACATTCCACTGTTTAGGCGAATACATACGGTAATATCGAAAGATGCCAAACTTGACCGTACTATGAAAACAAACGGTAAAAGTATATTTAAACTTATTCCATCTGTAGAAAAACTGGATATTTCATGGAATAATATATGGAATATTGATGTAAATGCGTTTTCCGACAATACAAATTTATCAAATCTCATAATATCAAGTAATTTGTTAACAGAAATACCTGTTGCTATAACGCATTTGTCAATGTTGAAGAAACTAGATGTTAAGTTCAACAGGCTTCAAAGTATCAACGAAACTATTAGGAATTGGATTGATGGACAAAACGAGAAAAGTGGTACCAAATTTCAACTATCTATGTTTGGTAATATATTTAAATGTACTTGTGAAACTATGGATTTCATTCAGTGGGTGTTCACGACGAAAATAGATTTCGATACAAGAAAAAAGAACTACAAATGTAAATTAAGTAATGGCACTGAAATATATATGATACAAGTTTACAATAGATTTCACGAACATTTCAGCAATTGTAACAGTGTTCTCTGGCTTCGTGTCGGTATTGGCTGTTTGATTGCGTTTGTCGTTTTCACTACACCGATAGCAATCATCGTCAATTTCAGGTGGAGACTGACATTTTGGGCATATCGTAAATTTAAGCGAATTATTCAAGATGGAATGAAAAGAAAATTCAAATATGATATTTATTTGTCTTATACAGAAGATAATATACTTTGGATACGCGACGTTTTAGTGCCTAAAATTGAAAATTCATGGAAACTGAATATGTGTTTGGAAGATCGTGATTTCATTGGTGGAGACATCAAAGCAGATGCAATTGCAAATGCAATTCAGGAAAGCAGACACGTCATTTTTATCATCTCAGAATTCTTTCAAGAAAACAACTGGAGAGCTTTTGAAATTGAAAGAAGTAAATTCGAAAAATATACAAATGATTTGCAAAAAATAATCGTGATAGTGAAGGATGTTTCTGTCAGAAGCATTTCAATTGAATTAGACAAAATCCTAAAAGATATAACAATAATAGAATGGTCTAATGATAATGAACTATTATGGGATAAATTACGTATGGTTATATTTTCAGATTTATATTAAATTTGATATCTAGTTTATTGTGAGATAAATTACGCATTGTCATATTTTCAGATTTAGATTGAATTTGGCATCTAGTTTATGTAGTGATTTATTAAGAAGCAAACAAATTTTAGGCGTAATATAAAATTGTACATGTTAAAATGTCATGGAAGGAAATGGATTTGTTCGATGACTCTATTAGAAGTTACTAAAATGAATGTACAATCCATCTTAGCACTTTTTATTCATTGAAAAGTTTTTTTATTAGCATATAATTTCGTGGGCGATGGGATATGGTGTTTTATGCCACTTTCAACAATATTAAGTTATATCGTGGCAGTCAGTTTTCTTGGTGGAGGAAACGAGAGTGTCCGGAGAAAACCAACGACCTGTCAGTCACTGACAACCTTTATCACATAACGTTGTGTCGAGTACACCTCGCCTGAGCGGGATCCGAACTCACAACTTCAGTGGTGATAGGTACTGATTGCACTGGTAGTTGTAAATCCAACTACTATACGATCACGACCATGATGGCTCCATATCATTTTTAATTCGATCAGACGTGGACTGTGTCCTGAATCCGGTCCGGATAACCATTACTTATCAGGCTTGCCTATTGTTCATTAATATGTTGATTCTTCTCTGAGCGGCCCATCTGGCAGTGTCAAATGCTGCATCTAGTTGTGATAAAGTATGATGTTTTAAACATTGTATACATTATTGTATCATATGCTAGAGTGATGAGTGGGGTGGTCTGAAGTGAGAAACATTTTTGAGAGCTTTCGAAATGTCTAATTTGGTAAGATCAATAATTAAGACATTCTGGTAAAATAATAATATGTTGCAATAAAGTTGCAATCTTTTATATACTTCCTGGCTTAAATATGAAATGTCGTTGTTATGTCCAGAATAGTTAATAGTTAATTGATGAAGGATGGGTTTGACTGATCTGCATTAATTGAATATAGGGACCAAGACTCAATAGAATACTACGCTATCCACACCTTTTTATTTTCGAATCCGTTAGACATTTGTGACATGGTCTGTTGATATCTTTCCTTATCTCTGGTTGATTTTGATTCTAAATGTAACGATGGATATTTCACCATGTGTTTGAATGTATCCTCCTTGTCGTTTACAGTAGGTTTATTAATATATTTGCTTATTTTAAGTATTTTCCTAATTATGGGAATTTTACTTCCTTGTAATTTTCACTTTATTCAAAGAATTTGTGTTGGTCCACTGCATTTGTGACGCAGTGTTTTAAAAGCATACCCTGGTAGATACTTATTAATACATACATATAATAATATCAAATCCCGCTCAGTAAAGAACTAGATTTAAAACCTGG
Source organism: Gigantidas platifrons (assembly GCA_002080005.1). Taxonomy (NCBI): domain Eukaryota; kingdom Metazoa; phylum Mollusca; class Bivalvia; order Mytilida; family Modiolidae; genus Gigantidas; species Gigantidas platifrons. The sequence goes on from MJUT01046649.1 coordinate 122,227, forward strand.
ATTGAAAATATTTAATACTGTCCGATATTCTTGGGGATCCAGTGGGGTAGACACATTGTATGGTTTTCGCTTGCTTGAGACGATTACGTACGTGTGTGTACATGTCCGTACGTGCGCATGTCCGTGCGTGTGCGTGTGTACATGTCCGGGCGTTCGTGTGTGTGTGTACATGCAAGTGCATAGGATTGTGTTTGCTATGGATATGCACATTGTATTTTCCATGAAATCGTAAATGTATTTATTGATATGTTTTTGCATATAACATAAAATCATTTAATAAAGATAAAACAACAATATTCAACTTTGTTTTTATTTTCCACTTCCAACAAGAAGCTGCTTTCATATGTAGATATCAGAGATTCTTCGTTGGAAATCTGTTAAAATTGATTTCAACGATGCTGTTCTCTGAAACACAATACAAGATATCTGATTAAATTTCCAATAAATTGTTATTGACAACATTTATCAAATCCCAATGAAGTAGTGCCTATTACCACTATCGTTCGAATCCCGATCAGGCGAGGTGTACTTGACACAATATTATGTGATAAAGTTTGTCAGTGAATTGCTGCAGGTCGATGGGTTTCTCCGGGTACTCCGGTTTCCTCCACCAATATTTAAAACTAACCGACATGCACGATATGAGTGAAATATTGTTGAAAGTGACGTTAGATATCATTACCCAAACCCTATGTAGTAAAGTTTGGTAGCCAAATAGCGACATGCGCAGGCAACAAATTTTTTGGGATAGTAAGGTTTCCTCCACCAATAAAACTGAGAAAAGATTGTAGAAACTGTCGGGTTGATCAGAAGCCGTAAGTTGAAGAACGACAGACAATACAATGGCATAAAAAACAGGACAACAGGATAGATAGTTATCTACAAAACATTAGACAGACAATTAAATATTGAGCAACACAAACCCCACAAAATCCTTATATGTATATACAGAGAAACCTGTCTAAACCGAACTACGTGGAACCAACTCTTGTATTCGGAATAGACATGTGTTCGGTTTATACAGGCAAAATTAACAAAGATTTCCTACATTGAGACTCTATTTATAGTTCAGTTTAACCATGATTCCGTTTTATTCCGGGTTTGGTTAAGAAAGGTTGCACTGTATATACAGAATAGAAAAGCCAAATAATTTGAAAGTCACTGAGAGCAACTAAGCCAAAGATCATAAACAGGATAGCTAAAATCGGTTAAGGTTACCTATGCTTGAGGGATTAATATAAGGTTTCAGTGATCTCATTCCACGTGAAAGCAGGAAGTGTGACAAGGTGACCAGTACGAACAGCTTAGCTTCCCCAGTCCAATTTATAGAAGCTGTCGTTTAATCTTAATTATAAAAGTCAATGGGGAAATTAAGTCTAGAACAACTTATTACTTAGAAAGAGAAGATCACTGTAAACATGAAATACCTTTAAAAAGTTGAAAACAATGTGAAAACATATGTATTTCTTTGCTGTTATTTGCATGAACACTACAAGGTCTTAACGGTGCTCCATGTGTGTTTATAAACCCAAAAGTAAAATTGAATTAATTCAAAATTTCAAATTCACTCAATGTGAAAATAGGTGTGTTTATATTGATTATACATTTTTTTACAGTGTACAAAAACATATAAATAAATATAATAATTCACAGCATAACGGAAGTAAAAATTCCTTAGTTGTGGGAAAAACTAAAAAAAAATGGAAATAAATATTGCTGGGGAAAAACAAGAAAGATACAAATAAAATACTAGTATGTATAACCAGTTTTAATATCCTCTTGAAAGAGTTGTTTATAGCAGGAGAACGTTTGTATTACATAATACAAAAATGTGTGATATAAAGAATAAACTAGAGGCTCACGGGAGCCTGTATAGCTCACCTGGGTATAATAACATCAGTCAATAAAACTTGATAAAAAATAACAAATGTAGCCCTCGTCATTGCAGACCCCCTCTCCAAAATAATTTGGGCAGGGGTTCCCCCTTTAATGTATGTTATAAACATTGCTATAAAAAACATAAATGTCAATGAGTCTCAACATTTAGCTTTTGCTACTTCACATTTTGTAATAGAGTTCCTTCCCTTTGATTATTTGAGTAACCAAAAGCAGTGAAAGTCAACAAAAACATGAATTTCAAGAGGAATAACTCTTCACATAGTTGTCAGACAATTTCAACTGTGAAACATTTTTAGTAGATCTTGACATGCTGAACATTTTTGCAGTTTAAACTTGACATCTATCTCTTATAGTTTTTGAAATAAAGAGCAAACAGTATTAAAAATTTTAAACTTTGATGAAAAAAGGGCAATAACTCCAAGATGGGTAATCAGATTTTCTGCCAAATTGCAGGGTTGGTAGATCTTATCATGCTGAACATGTTTGCAATTCAAACTTATGATCTATCTCTTATACTTTTCGCTTTATTTTTAAAATTTGATAAAAAAAAAAAAAAAAAAGAGCATTAACTCCAAAATGGGTAATGGGATTTACTTCAAAATTGCAGGGTAGGTAGATTTTATCATGCTGAACATGTTTGCAATTCAAATTTATCATCTATCTCTTATAGTTTTTGAAATAAAAAAACCAAAAGTACTAAAATTTTGAAAATTTGATGAAAAAAAGGGCAATAACTCCAAGATGGGTACTCAAATTTCAGAGTTGCACGGTAGGTAGATCTTAACACGCTGAACATGTTTGCTGTTTCAACTTATCATCTATCTCTTATATTTTTTTAAATAAAGAGCAAAAAGTATTAAAATTTTGAAAATTTGATGAAAAAAGGACAATAACTCCAAGATGGGGAATCAGATTTTCTTCAAAATTGCAGGGTTTGTAGATCTTATCATGCTGAACATGTTTGCAATTCAAACTTATCATCTATCTCTTATACTTTTCGTTTTATTTTGAAAATTTGATATAAAAAAAGAGCAATAACTCCAAAATGGGTAATGGGATTTACTTCAAAATTGAAGGGTAGGTCTTGATATGCTGCACATTTTGCAGTTCCAACTTATCATCTATCTCTTATAGTTTTTTAAATTAAAAACGAAAAGTATTAAAATTTTGAAAATTTTGAAAATTTGATGAAAAATGGGCAATAACTCCAAGATGGGTAATTAGATTTTCTTCACAATTGCAGAGTCGATAGATCTTATCATGCTGAACATTTTTGCAGTTTCAACTTATCATCTATCTCTTATAGTTTTTGAAATAAAGAACGAAAAGTATTAAAATTTTGATGAAAAAAGGGCAATAACTCCAAGTTGGGCAATCATATCTTCTGCAAAATTGCAGGGGTGATAGATCTTTTCATGCTGAACATATTTGCAATAAAACTTATCATCTATCTCTTATATTTTTTGATATAAAAAACGAAAAGTACTAAAATTTTCAAAAATTGGATGAAAAAAAGGGCAATAACTCCAAGATGGGTACTCAAATTTTTTCAGAGTTGCAGGATAGGTAGATTTTGACATGCTGAACATTTTTGCAGTTTCAACTTATCATCTATCTCTTATAGCCTTTGAAATAAAGAGCGAAAAGTATTAAAATTTTGAAAATTTGATGAAAAAAAGGGCAATAACTCCAAGATGGGTAATCAGATTTTCTTCAAAATTTCAGGGTAGTTAGATCTTGCCGTGCTGATCATTTTTAACCCATGTCAGATTTCTGATATTATTAACGGTTTTTGAGTTATTACCAAAAACGCGCAATTTTACCATATGTTTTATTCGTAGTAACAGCGGCCAACATGATTGGTGCACGGCTTCTCTGGACACAATTTTAAAACTAGACACTCTAGTGACGATTCAGACAAAGTTTGGTTCCAATTGGTCTGATACTTTCAGAGGAGAAGATTTTTGAAAAAGTTTACGGCGTACGACAGACGACGGACGACGACGGACGCCAAGTGATCGCAATAGCTCACCTGACCGGGTCAGGTGAGCTAAAAAGGACAAAAAATGTGAGCTAAGAAAGGAGAAATCAAATTTATTGCGTACTACGCGTTTCTGGAATAACCTTCATTATGTACACTCAAAATCGATAGATTGGAAAGCTAAATAATTTAAAAGTGTTTAGGAGCAATAAAACTAAAGGGCCTAAACAGGATAAGTGAAGTATATCATTATATCAATAAAAAGACAAGAAAAGAAAATCGTGTATTTAAACTTTAAATGACCCCGGAAATAGTTTTGTATTACCTAGTAGATGATGACTTCGATTCGATTAACGGACAATAAATGGGGTTTTTTTAAGTCAAATTTTTTAAATAGTGAAGCAAGCGCTAAGACATGAAAAACAAATAATTAAGTTGAAAAATTACACATTAGAGCGAGATGAAATTTGTGAGACCTGCAGCAGATTTAAAGAACCCTTTCCAGTGTCTTACCATCTGTCTGTTTATTTCCTAGAATTTATATAGATTTTAGATTTCTTATGATGTAAGTTGTTTGAAAAACATATTCCTGAAAATATTCTGAGATATTATTTATATAATAATATTATCAGAGTTGTGCACACAAAGCAGGAATGTATGTCAATTTATTATATTCTGATTACTTAATTTTGAGTTGATTAAAGCTTCAACCTTATCTCTAATCATATATCGTCCATGATTCTAAGTTCGTTATAATTGTAACTTCGTGACATTCGGTGTTTTCCCTTTAGCTTGTAACGTCATGAATAAATATTTACCTTCTGCAACGTGCAAGTAACGCTGACGTTTCCCAAAGCGTATGCCACTTTTGGATGAAAATGGAACAGAAACAGGTAAGTTATTGCAGCTTTTTTAAAAATTTGGTGAAAAATGCCTGATTTCATTATTACTTTTTCTTTCTTAACTAGATGTTCGAAGAATTCCTTGGGAAATCCCTTCAGTCGGTCTGTTAACATTCTATTGTTGGCACTTCAGTAAAAAGTGACCGGGTTAAGCTAGTATATGGACCCAAACCTCGTGCTTTTCAATTGCCATCTTTTATATTATTTTGTTTTATCTGAAAGTTTGATGTATTTTCATCAGTAAATTGGAATTTTAAAACAGAATGAAATATTTTTTCTGATAATTTATCCCAAGGTGCTGAGTAAAACAAATTAAAAAATGCTTTATTGAGTTACTCCCCTTACGTTGATGACACTTTATTGTAGTCTTGATCATACTATTCAACAACCTTCCGTTCTTAAAAAAATGGTATTGAGTTACCGCCCTTGCGTTTATTGTTGTCTTCGTCATAATATTCGACAACCTTCAGTTCTTAAAAAAATATTATTGAGTTACCTCCCTTTCGTTGATAACTTTGTTGTAGTCTTCGTCATATATACGACTACCTCCCGCTCTACTAACATGGTCTGGTAGTTCTTTTGTTCCATGTAAAACCAATTTGACTGCTTTTACGACT
>MJUT01046649.1:130275-144616 GCA_002080005.1 Gigantidas platifrons
ATTTCAAGATTAGAGAATTCTTTATAACAAGGGTTCTCCACCAGTTATATGTGAGGGTTGGCATTTTACTCACATGTGCAAAACACTTGCACGACCACATCATTTCACTTTACCAAGAGGGGAGGTTTGGAGCCTTAAAACAAGTTTAACGCCACCACTTTTTATGGAAGTGCCTGTACAAAGCCAGAAAAGGGAGCGGTCATGTCATGTATGTGTATGTTGGAAGTATCGATGTGTATTATATTTTTTTCTTTTTTGTCAGCTACATGATTATCCCACTTTTCATAAATTCAATTAAACAATATCTCCATATTTAAGATATAAATTCAACTCACTGAGGTAAATTAGATAAGTCTTCTGATTGTACATAACAGATGTATTTTTCTGGAACATGTTTCCAATGATTTGGATCTGCAGCATTTATCATTCTAGCTGCATTTAATAGCCCAAATCCAAACGCACTGTTAATCCAATATCCTGCTCCATTTTGTCTCCACCCAGCATTGTGCTTAAGCGCTGAGTATTCAGAAGTCCAAGCTGTCAAATGTTGAACATCTCTCCAGGTTAAATCAGGACTATTAATTATAAAACAAAACAAATTCTTACTACATATTATAGCGTTTCATTATTTTGTTTAATAAAGTATATATAAAGGCGATTTAAAGATGATAATTGTGATAAATATGAGATTTAATTTCAACATATGTCATAAAGTGCGTCAACAACAATTTTGGTTTTAAATTACAATTGCAAAATAGTGAAATATACTGACATCCTCTCATGTACACTGATAATTATATATTACTTCATTTTATTGTACATATATATAGTAATTACTTGTTGCTAATATAATTGTTTGAAATGATATAATCAGGGAGTTAATGTTCTTTAATTTTGCGAGCTTAGATGAAAAGGAGAAAATATCAATATTACTGTCTTTTTGCTTGACTCAAACAGTGATATAATGCACAATAATCTGCACTACAACAGCGCATGCTAAGTATCACACCATCGTATTTGGGGATTTGAAACAATATACGCACCTGGAATAAGAAACATCGAATGCACCTAACGTGACAGGGGGTGGGACTGTTAATTTCGTTTTTGTTCCTTCGTATACCTTTTCGCTATCCTTTCACTATCAAAAGATTCATACGTGCATTAGTTGAATGTGCATATTTAAATGGAGACGGAATTAGTTGTATATTTAATATTTTATCATGAACATTCTATGGTAAACATGTTGTCCAACTTACTTTCTTTCCAGAAGAAGAGCAAATATTCCCGCTGCCAGTGGTGCTGCAGCTGATGTTCCGGTATGTGAAACGGTACATTTTCCTCTCAAGTCTGTTGAGGCCTAAAATAAACTACGTATAGTAATAATGTTTTATACATATGAACGACACCATTTATTAAAAAGCATGATTAAAGCAGTAGAAATATAAAAGCAGATTTCATTAAAACTAATATATCTCATCAACAGTCATTTCGACAAAATATTTTTTTAAATCCAGAAAACTTAAAGCAAATAACACGTGTCGTCCGAAAGACTTGTGCAGCTCGTTGTCCGTTGTGTTAAAAAGTCTTGGATACTGAAAGAAGTGAATCCGACATCTTAATGAAATTTTGCTTATGCTCCTGTGTATTACATGATGCATTATTGATGTTCATCTGCTGTTGTCTTCTCTATTTAATGATAATTTTCATTGTATGATACATTTGTATTTGTATTGTATTGAGTTTATATACTTTCGTCACCTTTGGAGTAAAATTTTGCGCTTAATGATAAACATAGTTGAACCAAATTGCACTAAAGATGATTCCTACATTTAGATATGTTCCTATTTTTAGAATGGATTTTTAGTAATTGTTTTTGTTAAACATTTAGTAGTCTGCGCTGTCCTGTGTTGACTATTGTTTGTTTTTTCGTCTTTTCTTTTCTTCCTCGGTCCTTTTTAATTTAATGCTTCTAATTACTATTTTGGTTTCGTCAAATGTTCTCTGTAATTTAGGGAGCCAATCTAGGGATATGGTTGCAATAATTGCAATACAATGTACATTTCACTCACAATTCTTTGATCATCATAAGCACCACTTGAGTAAGTTGTAGCCATTGTAGAGGCACATTTCTCAGCGTACCAAGGGGTATGTTGAGCTTGAGAGGCACTGCTGATTGACATGGTGTAGATCATGCCAGTATATCCATCACAGTCACAGTTGTCACCAAGACGGCCACCATTTCCTGATGCCCATACATACAAGGCACCTTTTCCACCTCGACCCTTACAAAATATACAATATATATCTCACTATATATATTCTCGTTAGAGTACTACACTGTATAAAACAGTACAATACAGATCATTTTCAAATATGATTTGAAAATCTTGTAAAATTTGTTTTCGTTTACTATCATCAAGAAATATGGAAAGCTTTATGATATACTGTGTTTGTCATGTATGCTAAATTCCACGAAATCTCTGTTAATCTGGCAATTCTCGTTAAATAAATAAAATTAGATTAACCTGGTAATATATATTCGTCCTATGAATTACCTCTTTAATTCCCAATTCAAAAGCCTTCGATGCCAGTTTCCCGGGACCTTCTACTGTTTGTCCGTCATCATTTGGTCCCCAGCTAGCACTATAAATATCTACATATTTATGGTTAAAAGCTATGGCTTCTGCCTCTGTACTGTCCGTCACTCTTCCATCTAACATTCTAACACCTGAAATGTTATTTATGTTTTCAAAGTTATTACACGTAACAAATGATGACATGACGACGACGACGACGACTAAAACGTCTATCAATGTTTTGTAACAAGATTAACACGACGCGTGTCACTAGTGGAACAGTAACTGCTTACCCTTCTGGATCCGGAGCATCTGAGGTCACATCCGGTTTTAAGTGGATTTAATGTGACCCATCTTTAAGTTTTTGCGCAGTGTTTTGTAGATCATTGTTTGTCCCTTTGTCCTTTTTATTATGGCTATTATTGGCTATCCTTCGAATTACGGCTTCATTTACACCTTTGGTATCTTCAAACCTTTTTAAATAATATTAAAGCACTTATTCCTTCAATATATTGAACGATATAGTGTGCATAATTTTATGGATAGTTTGTTTATCTTGTAGAACGTGTGCTTAGCGTAACATAATTGAATCCTGTATATATGGTTTGACAATATCATAGTTAAAATGTAATGATTCATGGTTAGCAAACAACAAATATGTATATTCCACATATAAATATTATCAATATTATCATTACATATACTGAGTCAAATGGATGTGCTATGCTGTTGTTGTTGTTTTTTTTTGTTGTTTTTTTTGTTTTTTTTTGCAATGCTACCTTGAATCTTTCTTTATATAGCCAAAAAAAACTGTTTACCTCCTATTTTAGCGTTGTATGCTATTCCAACTCCACACATTGAATTATTGGCTACCATGGCAATTTCACCAGCACAACGGGTTCCATGTCTGCAAGTGTAAAATATAATTTAAAAAATAATAGTTATACCTGTCTATAACAAACCCTGCATAAAGCGTAATCCTGTATAACTCCAACTATATATGCAGTCTCAATGTAGGATTTATTTGCTAATCACAGCATCTATCTATTCCTAACAGAAAGGCTGGTCTCAAAGAGGTTCGATGTAGACAGGTTTGTACTCTAGTAGTTATTCTATAATATCATCATTACAATAGAACTGGGATCACATTAACTGTCCACTGCAATAACCCTGAATTATTATCATATAGTAGTGTCGCAGTAAGTGACATATTTTGCATACATTGCATTACCTACATTTTTAAAATTATTATCACTGGGTCAATACTTCTGTTGGTGGGATTTTAGACCCCGAGGGTATCATCCGCCCAGTTGTCACTGTTTCGGCACTGAAATGGTTTATTAGATATATTTATTATTGAAATTTACAGTTCCTAAATAAAGTAATTTTTAATCAAACTTAGGTTCTCCACCCTCAGGCATAGGCGTCCTCAGCTGATGTTGGCTATCATGTTTAGGTCATTTGGTTTACTTGTTCCCAACGACTTTATTATTATTTGACCTTCCAATCTTTTGATTATGAGCGTACCCGATGATGAGTATTCCAAAACGCGTTGTGCGCACTAAACTGGATATATATGTTATTATTGTAATTAACCAAAATGACTAAATCAGGAATTTCCCACGTTTATTTACAGGAATAATATTGTTATACTTGGTGATATTTGCTTTTTATAAATATGATTTCATTCTACATCCGTGAAATATTTCGACAACTCAATGTAGTATAATTATCAACATAATCCCAATCAAATTGTACAATACTAGACTAATAAATTACAAATATCAACACAAATCAATAGACCTGATTGGATTTGACACCATACAAGATAAAACATATTACGTATTCTAGGGTTAACAGCCTGGCTGTCCTCCTCGTACAATACTTATTGGTGATTTGGTAGATATGATCCATTATAGAATGTCCCTTTTAAGTATACCAAGTACTACAATGGTAGACATTACTCTAGCGTGGAGTGTAGTTATCGGCACTGACTTGGTTTAATAGATATATGTGTTATTGAAATTTACAGTTTCTAAATAATGAAAGTATTATTAAAACTAAGGTTCTCCTCCCTTAGGCATAGATGACCTTATCCGATTTTGGCGATCATATTTAGGCCCTTTGGTTTACCTGCTCACAAAACTTTTTAAATTATTTGACTTTCCAACCTTTCGATTTTGAGCATACTTGGTAGAACACGTTGTGCGCACTAAATTTGATATCTACGTTTTATTATAAGAAAGTACATAATTATTCAATTTGTTTTATTTACCAGGGTTTTAAGATATACCAACAACCTATTTCTATTAGATAACCGGGAATTAACTCCGGTGCTCGGATGCTTAAGGAGATCATGCTCCATTGTGGCACCCGCCATCTTCCTCATTTCAAAACTCAGGAAATAAATCATATTCGGTGATAAGTCTTGAAGAGTTCCGTGGTCGTCTGTGATACAAACCCTCAGTAACGGGTAACCAAATTACGATGGCGACTGTAAAGCTTTCGAAGTGATTACTTAAATAAACGTTATGGAATACCGAAGGAGCAATCAAAACGGGGATAATCCAGAGAAACTGGCAACATAGAGTAAACAAGACGAAGAAAAACAAACCAAAAACACAATACAATATGTGTTGGACACCAATATACGTAAACAACTAGACACAAATAACGTAAATAAGACATGCACCCTCCTACAAACAACTGGAGGTAGACACGAACCCAACATCGGTTGTATGCGGAACTTAGCCAACAAAACCAATATGACTCCATGGTTTAGTAGCTGCCGTGTTATTAGCAGATCTCTATTAAGGAATTCTTGATATGAAATACAAGCTCTTGAATATTGTATCTAGTAAAGGCCCTGATACCCACATCAAGGTTACAAGCCACCTACTCAAGGCCAAGTTTTTCCTCTCAAAGTAAGTCTGGTAGTCACGATATGACATTATTAAATGCTGAAAGTGATGATGATGATAAACAGCTTTCAACCATATCCATAACTTCCAATTAGGACTAAATTGTTCTATAAGTCATCGAATATTTCTACTTATTCCTATTAGTATGATCAATTGTTTACTGACTTGTTTTCATTGGTCGGATCATATCGAGGCTGAGGATCGTCATCGTCGTCATTCAAATCGGTACTGGCTTTTGGATCCTGAAAATATTGAAATATACTTTAGAATTTTATAAAACTAAAGCATATCAAGTTATAATACTTGATGGTTTGTTAGATTTCCTTTTGATCTATTTATCAGCATGATAATTTTCATAGTACCATTAAAAGGAAGTAACAATCTACAGCCGACAAAACCAACTTTGTCTAATTCCTTATGCTGGTCTGACTTTTTTCTGTCTAGTAGATGATATAGGCCAATAGCACAATAGCAGAAGGGATCAATGTAATAAAACAAAATGCCACACTATTTATCATTGGTTTGATGGATATTAATACCTAACTGCCAGATTTAAGACCTGAACGCTGGATAAATTGTTGTTCCTCTAGTGTTAGTGCAGTAATAGTAAAGTATTGTTAACTTACATAATTGGCTTCAATATCAGTGTGATTTTTCTCAAGACCTAAAATAAATATTTGAATATATAAATAAAAATGTTATATATATGAAATTTCAAGCTAAAAACAGTTAGTAATTTTCATAGGTATGAGTACACAATATAGAGTTATATTTTCATGGTGGTGGGTATCACCCGCGCAATAGTCAGTGCTTCGGCGCTAACATGATTTATTAAATATATTTATGATTGCAAATTAATTTTCCTGCATAATGTAATGTATTAGAAACCTAAGGTCAATCTGCCTCCATGGCAGGAAACATTTGCCGATTTTTGTTGTCCAGTTTATGATGTTTGGTTTATTTTCTCCCAAATATTTTGAATTCTTTGGCTTTCCAATCAAAGTCAATCAATGTGCCTGATGACGGTTATTCCAGAAACGCGTCGGGCGCACTAAATTAGATATCTACATTATTATTATAAAGATGGCATAATATTAAGTACATTTCAGGTAGTAATATACAACACATCATTCCAGATATGTGTTCTATCTATGGAGAAGTTTTTCAAGGACAGTTTTAGTGTGGTATTAACACTTACTAACTTAGATATCGTGTCTTATTAGCACTTACCATCATCAAGGACGGTTACCACCACACCTTTACCAGTAATTCCTTCATTCCACACAGGTATCACATGCAAGTCTAACTTTGGTAAACTTAACTTTGTTCTGGTATCTTTCTAGGAAGAAATATTACACCGTAAAATTAACGTTATTGGTTTTTTTATCATCGTAAGATAAGGTTTAAGACAAGGTAATCTCATATTAATGGCATCGTAAATAAGCCTTATTTATTATTATCAGAGAGTAGTTCAACCCTATTTTACTTATCTATTTCCCTGTATGCACCAGTTAAGATGATTGACGGTAAAGTTAGGTGTCGTGCAGATTCTGATACAAATGTTAGTCGTTACTGTAAAGCTAGGCTTCTTTAGACAAGTATTTTACTGCTACTTAATTTTATTGTAAGAAGGTATAATTGCAGATTTCCAGATAATCTATTTCAATGAAGTTGTACACTCACATATCAGTGTCTAGTCTGCTCCAAACCAACGACTGGAATGTCGTGTTTGAAGACTTTATAGGTGATACATATGGTTCAAATTTGTTGTGGCCGGTAGAATCATTATGTACCATTACTGATTTCACTATTTAATATTTATATTTTCATGTCTTTTTTTGTGAACGTGGTGGGTTTTTTTTTTAAATTTATTATCTATTATTTACTTAAAATGATATATGTTTAATGAGATTGTAGTCACGATGTAGCTGGGAAAAAAATGCTGAAAGTGGCTTCAGATACAAATAAGCTCAACCCACATAAATCATAGAATTACCCAAACTCATTTGTCAAATGTAGTAATTTACATAATATACCAACAACATATTTTTGTGTAGCAATTTCATATTGTTGACACATTATTGACAAGAAAGTGGGAAGGTAATAAACGACAATCCCACCAACCATAACAACACAATTTCAGCCATATGTATGTGTATTACGTCCAATTATATTTACACTTATAGATCAGCAAATAAAGTACTTTAATTTGTGTGTAAGTGTTAAATTTGATAGTATCACATGTTCATTTAGTTCATTGCACACTCTTTCTGGCGTAGGAAATGGTTACAGTCATTACGGGTAATTCCGCGCACTGTCTAATTCTGCGCATTACTATTACTAACATACATATTCGCCGAATTGGGCGGTGTGTAGAATTATCCTCCAGCATTGTACTGATAGTAAGCTAATCTAACTTCTTAGCAAACCAGATGGTATCCTAGCCTAATACGATACCAGTAATTACTTACTATATACCACTCTGACTTCCATAAAGGATCATTAAAGGTCACTTCTTCGTATGACCTTTCGAAGGCTTCACGGTCAATCAAGCTTCTTTTAGTTCTTGTTTTGTGCTCTTGTTGTTCTACCCAGATAACCTTAAAAGAAAACAGAACAAGACAATCCTTAGTTGTTTCCCTTATCTCTCTTCGATGTATTAAAGACCGACAAAACAAGACAATCCTTAGTTGTTTTACTTATTTCCTCCCTTCGATGTATTAAAGACCGACCGTCTACAATCAATCATGGTGATTAATTTACGATTTATTTCTACCAAATAAGTATTTTTTGTGGATTTATTTCCCAGCCAAATACAATAGGATTTTGTTTTACCGGCATTACTCTGTCAATTATGTTTGTCACAATTTGCAAATGATTTTATTCTAATGGACATCACGTCTTTGGACATTAAAGTATATTAAAGAATCAGTTTTTGATTGCTGCACCGACAGGGCACAACGGAAGTTTAGTAATCCCACGTGACAATACGAGATCTCATAAATCATGGCATTGCCGTTTATTAGATTCAATTTCCGTGCATACAATTTAAGAATGTCGCTTTATGAAGAGATACTAAGCTGTATTAAATTTGTATTCATAGAAAATAATGTAATTGACATATGAAACTTTTTCAGATAGTTCATCCGGCCCACGTCATCACATTAAAGTGGAGAAATATTTCTATCCGTTATGATAGTTTGGAGAATTTAAGGTACATGTACATATAGTCGGGCGTAGAAACATTTTTCGCTATCTTTTTGTGAAAAATGTTGAAAATAATTGCTATGATAATAGTCAAAATATTATAATTCATTTAAAACGTTTGATTTAATAATTTAAAATGTAAGATAATGTTTATTTTAATTTCTTATCTGCTTTTGTAACATTGATACCTATATTTAGTTCTTTTTGTATACTTTGCATTATAGGTAATTACAAGTATACTTTTAGATTTGTAAGTATTTTCCAGTATAATTTCAGTGTTAGAAAAAAGTTAGAAAATACCAAAGGAGTCACCAGAAGCCGTAACTCAAAGGACATCCAACACATTGACAAACACAAGGACAAAGGGACAAGCACTACGCTAAAGATCTAGCAATACCGACCCTACTGAATACTGGGAGTGAACTCCGGGGTTGTTTTTTTTTTTGTAATTCCCATTATAATTTTTACATTGTATGGTTAGTAATTTAGATATTAACCATTAAAATGCTATGTGGAGCGACATCTGTCTAAACCGAGACTGAAATAAAACGGAATCCTGTATAGGACGAACTTTAAATAAAGTCACAATGTAGGAAATATTTGTTAAATTAGCCTGTATATACTGAACACCTGTCTATTCTGAACACAAAACATAGCTCCAAGGAGATTCACTGTATCATCATAACTGACTGTGTCATATACTAATCACAACCACTTACTCTTCTATCAGCTTCTAGTCGCTTAGTGTGGTGGTAAGCATGACGTTTAGAACGACTTGGTACATCTTTATGAGAAAGAAGGTAATGGTCATCAAAAGGTTGTAACTGAAATGAAATAAAACGACAAAATGTTAATTCATGATTTTAAAATAAAAATGGTGATATTTTATGTGAAGTACAATATTATAAACAACGCATCACACACATTTTGGGTACGAATTATTCTCATCAATGAAGAAATCAATAATACTATGAGATGAAGCACAGGGATTGAAATTAGATGTTGGGGGGAGGGGGTTCTATTGTATTATTTTTTTTTAGCAAAATGCCTCATGATTTGGATGTCTTGTCGCTGATTGGTCGCTAAACAACATGATTCACAACCTGACATGAAACATCACTGGATTTCGTTATATGTTTATGTGCAGCCAAAGAAAAAATTATTTTAAGATCAAGATCCAACCAACATATAATTTTAATTCCTTATCCTCTAATTTTACCCTAGTGTTTTGGGGTGGATTTTCTGTCATGTTTACTTAAGACTGTATCATTAATTAAAAAAAAAAAGTAGATATCAAATTTAGTGTACACAACATGTTTCTGGAATAACCTTCATCAGGTACGCTCAAAATCGAAAGATTGGAAAATCAAATAATTCAACAAATTTTGGGAGCTATAAAACCAAAGGGCCCAAACAGGATAGCAGAAATCGGTTAAGGTGACTTTTGCCTGATGAGAGGAGAACCTTAATTGATAACATTTAACATGAATGTCTCCCATGTTATACAAATGTAAAATAAATGTTATATACATTAGTGACAATTTCGTCAGTTATCATTGATAGTGCAGCTGAATAAAGATTAACACGAATGTTACTAGTGGAGCAGAAGCTGTCTATCCTACCGAAGTACCGGGTTACCCTGTTAATGTGGGTTTCGTTTTGCTGATTCTTTAGTTCTCTGTGTAATTTTTTTTTAGATATCTAATTTCATGCATATCATGGTTTTTCTTTTTATGCTTTTTCTTTTTGCCATTATATTGTCTGTCCTCTTATCGTCTAACTTTTTTTTTCTAGTATAATAACACGACGCATCATGATTCATTTTAAACAAAATGACCGAGCCTCCAAATATCTGTCACAGTCTGCATTCTTTGTGAATGTATCATTCTGAAGACATAAAGCGAACGTTATAAAGCTTTTACTGTGCAGTGTGACGTTAACGTCTACAAGACTTAATAGTTGTTGCATTTGTTATTTAAGTTTATTTGCTATTTTGGCAGCAATCTATTATATATTTACAATTTCCTTGACTGTTTCATAAAAATATTACTTTTACGTTTTTAAATATCGTACGAGTTGTTCTTTGTATAAAGCGTCAAATAATATTCTTGATTTTTTTTTATGCTAAGGAAGATTTATGTTCAATTATTATATTAAATCTTTGGTTCATATAAGTCCAATTCAATCTGTGTTTGTATCATTAAATACATACTAACATTTTATTGAGCCATGTTTTGAAAATACAATATAGAATTAAACAATAAATGCATGATGTATGTGACATTGACATTTAAAGCGTATGTTCATTGAATTACGTACAAAATGTATGACACTGTATATTCTATATACCAGTAGCCTTTTTTAATTGTTTCTATTTCAATACTGAAGTGACAATTTGAATATTTTAGATTTGTAAGCGAAAACATTGATTTAAAAAAAGGTTTTAGGTCTTCGCGTTGCGAAAGTACTTTTTTGAAGTGCTGAACAAAATCTATATCTCTTTTTAACTATTTACAACCCACTGACACCAAAATTCCCAGATAAATGGCCGTGAAGAAACCCCCATTTTGATTGATAAATGAAGAACAGCAACGTGTTTACTTTAATAGTGTATTTCAATACAAAGTTAAAGTTTCTCTAAAACATCGCAAGTAAAGTCAGATTGGTACACAAAAATTCTTTATCGCGGTCAATTTAACACGCATTTATTAGTCTGCTTCTAAAAATAGATATCAAAATTGGTCCACTTTCCAAGTAAATCGTGCCAATTGTTTTCGATGTTTCTCAGACACCATCCTGCCATAAAATAGAGAGCGAGAGAAAACATATATAATGCCCATTTATGGATATAAGTGACAGTCTTGTGCAAGTGTATGACATCAACATGACATTACTAAGTGATTTGAAAAATAGAAAGTCCACCATGTAACTTGAAGTTGACTACAAGGCCGCCATTTGAATACAAATATAATCTTATTGTACCCATTTTGATCATTTACGTTACATCTTTACGACAATACATCTTCATATTTAGATTTAGATTACATAATCTTGAATTAAAACATATAACAAGACAATGATTTTGAAAGTTTATGGAAGATAGTTATGTTTTATTGCTTTAAAACAACCCGCCTTTGAAATAGTTCTTCATTATCAACAATAAAAGTGCAGTGCATTGCCAGTGAGTTTATTATAGTTCCTACAGGGAAGAATTGTTAAAAGTATTGACAAACCAATTACCAATATTTTGAAGCTTAATTATTGAAATGATAGGTTCTGTGGTGCTATGATACATTGTTATCAGCAGATGGTAAACACGGAAACGTTCTACATGTGATTACGCGAAGAGCAATGTTCGATCAATTCATTTTAGAGTGTGACAACAATTTGCTTTGCTTCAAATAGATATATAATATATCACATTATTGCATAAATAATTATCTTTTGTAACTAGAGACATGGACACTGAACTACTGAACTTTTATTTTTCAAATCCGATACATAACATACCCATTTTTTGTTAAACTTATTCTTTTATAAATAATACAATTTAAAACAAATTGTATTGAAGGTTAAGGTGTTTAAATATCTGTAGCAAACATATATTGATAATGCGACTAGATCTATAGATAGGATAAAGAATGCAACAAAATGTATATGCTAAATGTAAAACTATCTATATAAACATGATACTGTGTCGAAACGAAAGCTTAAACAGTGATGGGCATCAATTCCACCAACATCAGCAAAACCAACAACCACCTTTCACCTCAAATGATTTAACACAAAAAATACCACGACGCAGGGCTTTGGAAATCCATATGCTGGATTGTGACAGTCTCACAAAATGTGGCGGAGTTAAATCAGTTAATAGGATCACGACCCCCTCCTTATAATTTCCAACAACAACGCAGATATAAACAAGCAATAAAAAAAACCACAGATTCGACAACAAACTAATATAAAAATTGACGACAGCATACACACATGGACAGTACAATATAATGGTCTATGAATCCTGGTAATAAACTGATTCCTAGCTAAGAGGGTATAATATGTTGGTTAAAACCTTTTACTCTAATACTCTGTATTGTAGTAATTACATTTATACTATTATCGATCTATTTGTCTGATAACATTTGCGTATTTCCTTTTCCGGTGTCCAATAAACAGCCACATTGTTACAACATAAATACTTAGGGTTCGTCCAGTCGTTTTATTATTTTGTTTATTCCAGTGATTGAGGTTATTAGATACTAGCGCTCAATGTTGATAGTTGTTATCATATAGATAAAGGATAGTCATTGTCACGTTAGAATTGACAAACGTAAATTATGTATGTACTCACAAACAATAATTATATCCGAACTATCAGTAACACGACTGGTTTCTTATAAGATATTTACCTATTACCTATCACTCCTGTTTTGGGGTTTTTTTGGTATTTTTTTTTCTTCTTGTGAGTTCCGTTTTACTCATCTTTTTAGTTTGAGGTGTGTTGTGTGTTGTGCTTTGTTTGTTTTCGCTCTGTGTCGTGTGGCTAATATTTCCTGCGTCTCTGGATTATCCATTTTCAGTTTTCCCTTTAGGTTTTCTCTTATATTCCTTTGTCCGTGGTCGATTTTGGCTATCTTGTTTATGCCCTTTGGTTTTTCTGCTCCCAAAAACTGTTAAATTATTGGTTTTTAGATATTTTGACTTTGAGCGTACCTGATGAAGGTTATTCCAGAAACTCATTGTGAGGACTAACATTGGTATCTATGTTTTTATTTAACAGATACCTGTCCTAAGACAACATTTTGATTTCAATTGACAATATTGGCTTACCAACTTTTTTACGGTGATCGTACCTAATGGATTAAGGTTATTCCAGAAGAAACTTTTGGTAATCAGAAGGTGTTATTCGAAGAAAGGCAAACAATACCATTGCCATATAAGAAAAGGAAAAACACAAACAATGATCTACAGAACACGTCACCAAAGATTTAACAACACGAGCTCCGCTAGTCCAGAAAAATGTCGTGTTATATTGTTTATTTCTCCGCTATTCCAGAAAAATGTTGTGTTATATTGTTTATTTCTCCGCTATTCCAGAAAAGTGTCGTGTTATATTGTTTATTTCGTGATTGAATTATCAAATTCTAACCCTAAGTGTTTGATATTTATCATGTAGATAGATACTGGACAGTGACCGTTATATCCAGTGCCGGATTTACCTATAGGCTCGATAGGCTGAAGGCTAGGGCCTTAAAATTTAGGGGACCTCCAGTCAAGGTGTATAATATTAACACTGTTACTTGACTTTCACACTTATGCGGACATAACGTATTGTACTTTTTAAACAACCTTTCAGTAATTTTCCTAACACAGTTGCACTCCATTTCAGAATATTTAAGCACCCCTCATCATCTTCGCCTTTATTGAAATTGATTAAACACACTTCCATCTTCCTCCAGTCGTGAAGGTGGGGAATTGGGAGGGGTCTCACAAGTGGAATAGCCTAGGGCCTCTCTTTATTTAAATCCGGCACTAGTTATATCGTCATTGAAATATTAAACATATCAAACTTAAATTCCCTTGTTTGAATAAAAAGTATATTGTTCGATAGGAACAGCTGTGAACATTTATGAAACAGAC
>MJUT01046649.1:151821-166285 GCA_002080005.1 Gigantidas platifrons
ACATATACATAAGAAGACAATACTGGTATATACAAAGAAGACAATACTGGTATATACAAAGAAGACAATACTGGTATATACAGTTCAGTGTAAAACTAAATACAGTACTATACAGACAATACTGGTATATACAGTTCAGTGTAAAACTAAATACAGTACTATACAGGCGCACGATTGGAACAATCAGGGGCAGACGCTAAAAAATACAAGAGAACACAACACCGACATTAGCCACAATCAACGTATCTTTTTTCTATCTACGCGAACGTACACATCATGCTACAGATACGTTGATAAAAAAAATGTGTATGTGCCACAACATCAAAATATCGATCAAAATAAAATGAAATAGACCCCACAACGCTAACACCCACAAATTAGTTACTCGTAATGATATTTCATAAAGCTACGTTTTAATACACGATTCATGTTATATATGATTTATTTTGAGTTTCCAATATGGCAATCTTTATTTCTATTGTGGAAAATCTAATCTGCAATACAACAACAAACAAACAAACAAACAAACAAAAACACACCCACAATCAAAACTGATATCTGATTTGCATTTTGATAAGCCTGGTACATGTATATTAAACTAATAATAATGACGGATACATGTATTAATTTAAAATATTATCATAAATGTAGTAGCTGACATTTTGGGTGATTTGTGGGTTTAACCATATTTCAATGATTAAACGTTATTATATACGACAATGAACTACGAAATTGATGATCTAAAGTGAGCCAGTGAACAATTGTCACACATAACCAAACAATAGAACAATTGACTATGATAATATGTATATGTAAAATATATAAATGTTAGAGAATACCGAAGGGGCGATCAAAAATTGACAATCAGAGAAAGTGTCAACATAGGGTACACAAGACGAAGAAAAACAAAACAAAAACACAACACAATATGCATTGGACACCACTATACGTAAACAAACACAAATAAGGTAAATAAGACATAAGCCCTCCTACAAACAACCTGAGGTACAGACGAACCTAATATCGTTTTTATGTGGAAATCGTAACGGACATTACAACATGGAACTCAGAACGTAAAGACACAGTGTTATATCAAGCAAAACAAACACTTCTGTAAAATGTAGTGTTTTCATTGGTCTGTAACCTGCCTTGAGGTCATAACTACAATATATCTAGTTCAGACATGACTGTTATGTCACTAATTTTCTTATCTTAAAACAATCTTTTGTTTCTGTGCTTTCAAAATTGACAAGTTTTAAAACATCGCAATTAAAAACAAAAATTAGAAATGAGACACTTTTATTATTTGGTTTGATATAGCGTATTGTTAATATTGGTGGAATTGTTGACCATCACTGTTTAAGTTTTATTTTCATAATTATAAATACAACCCTGATTCCCATACAAAAAGTAATACAGTGATTACTGATGCAAGACGTATTAGTAGACCATTGTCTTATTCTTACAATAGAAGCATTATACATTTGTCAATGCATTTAGACGAAACATTCTTCATATATTGAAATTCGACAAACCAAGGTGAAAATGCAATTGGGGCCAATTTTATTGTAAATATTACAAAATTTCTATATTAGGGCATTGCTAGGAAAATAACGGAAATTTTCGTATATATATTTTTTCTGCAAGGTCACATAAATTGTGAGTTCAGTTTAGATACGTATATTGACACTAGAATAACTTGGGACACAATAAAATGGGGGGGGGGGAATTCCACATCGTCGAAACCGTTTCAAAATTTAATCTGAAATCTTTGCTTAAAGTATGCGACGTTGACTCTTCGTCTTATGAACTTCGCAAGATTTAATGGATGCATTTTTTTTTCTCAGAATAATGCAATCATTATTGTCAGCATTTTATAACTTCAATATCACTGTAAATAGTGCTTCCGGCTACAATGGATGATGATACTATTATCAGTTTTATTAATGATTACATATTTTTATTGAAACACACCTGTCACATACATGTAAACGATACCTTATTGTAGAAAGTGAGATATAGTATATGTATTTGAACATTTTAATGTGACAGTATATTTTTTTAAATTAAGCACACCATTACTTATTGTATTGTATTTTTTTCGTCATAAAACATATCTTGTGATAGAATACTATCGTTTTTTTCCCTATTAGTTCAGCCAATTTTCAACGCGACTACATAATTCTGTAATTTAGTCATTATTAAACTAAAATTATTGTGTAATGTTTTTAAGGGTTGACAAGTTCACAACAAAATGTCCCGTCAGTTTATCAACCACACGCTAAAGTTTGTCAAATTAAAAAAAAGCGAGATAGTTGTATATAATCTGAAAAAGTAGTGTTTTATCAAAAATATTCTTTAAAAAAACGGAACTGTACCTTTTTTACAATTCTATATCCATGTTCTCTTGCAACTCTGTTGGCTTCTTCGTGACCACCAGGAATTTCTGCCGCCCATTGATTCACATAATGGTTTTCACTAAAAACATAACATATTGACAGGCAAACAGAAAGCCAAAATATCCCAGTTCTCATAGTATTCAAACACGAAAGTCCTCTAATTTATGTTTTGTTAATTTCTGTCAAATTTATATCACTGACAGAAAAGTTCCTTCTCGTTCTCCACCGTTCCGGAATAAGGAAAGTTCACAGAGAATACACATAATAATTTTTCGAATTTGTCATGACGAAATTGATAAATTTTAATGTGAAATATACCTATGTCAACAGCTGTGTGACAGTTGTAGCGCTTATCATAGAAATCCTGCAGGTACCTCAATTGTCGACTATTATCATCAATTTATATGTTGAATAGATAGTCCGGAAATTGCGCGCTGCTTAAATGGTTAATAGTGGAATTATTAATTTGACAAAATAGCAAAATTAATAGCTGAAAAACAATTCAGAATGTGTGTATAATAAAAGAAGGGTTGATCCTTTCCGATGACGGATATTTTTCCTAATAAGGATATAATCAATTTGATTTCTAGGTTTTGATTCTAAACATAATGAGCCAGCGAGCCCTCCTATAATCTAATAGGATTAAACATTCCTGAAACTTATCTTCATCTCTTCCTTCGTGTTGCATTTAAAGATGTATATCTTATATTCAAGAAAATCAGAGAAGAAAACGATTATTTGTTTTTTCTACCTTTATTTAGTTGTTTTTTTTTTTGTTTTTTTTTTTAACTTTCTTTCCAAACATGTAACATGACAAGTAATAAAATATAACGATAAATGATTTTATTTATTTTGTCTTGTGAGACGCTTAATGTTCCTGGAAGTAATCTAAGAATCAGCGTCTCAATTTGACTTTCATAGTAATCGTATTAATGTTTTTAAAAACAGAATTGGTGGTAGTAACGTTAACGCACTGACATTGATATTTGAACAAAATAGTTGTCTTGTGTTTTGTATTTAATTCAGTAATTGGCATAGAAGAATAAGATGCTTAAAATTAGTGATGTTATTTCTCAAGGACGTGGATAAATGACTATTAATAGAGTATTAAAGAAAATATTTAAAAAGACATTAAGCGATTGTTTTACTTCATGATATTATATAATGATACAAGTTTTCTTCTCGTTTCTAAATTATTTTTCGTATGATGAATTATGTTTGTTTTATAAACAGTTCGATTCTATCAGAGAATGAATTATAAAAACAAGTTTTGCAATTCCTTAAATTATATTTCAGTTGAATAACTGTCTCATAAATTCGCAAATGTAAAAACAAAAAAGGTTGTTTAAGAAATAAATCATGGAAGCCAGAATGTGTTGGGAGTTTTAACATGGATTGGCGGATATTAGTATTTTATCCCGAGCCAGAAGTTTCAATGATTTATTTCGATTCTGATATGTTTAAGAGTACAAATACGGTAGTATACTTTGATTGGAAGACGGTAATTTATATTTACGTTTGCGGAAAATGTCGCACACAATTTATGCTGCCAATGGAAAAGTCAGTCACATTCACCGGCGCATGTGATAATGAGATTATACAAAAATGTACCGAATGGATAACTCGCTCGTTTGTTAACAAAGCGAAAGAAGGAGGTCATGTTAGAATTATAAATATATAGACAGTGTCAGTTTGAATACATTATGTGTATAGCCTCGTATGTAATTATGAAACGTTTTTGATATAAAAAAAAAATTGGATAATTGAAAGTTATGGTAGTATGTCAATTTTTATGATAAAATCGTAGATATCTAATTTAGTGCGCACGAGGCGGCACGACGCTTATCTGGAATAACCTTCATCAAGTACCCTCATCATCAAAATATTGGAAATGCAAATAATTCTATAGTATTTGGAGCAGATAAACCAAAGGGACTAAACAACAGGATAGCGAAAGACGGCTAAGGTCACCTAGATGCGTGAGGGAGGAGAATCTTATTTTTACGTAATTGGACGGTTTATAAATTTTAGAAAAAGATATACGAACAAGATACATATTTGTTGTTTACAATATATAAATGTAGAACTAATTTAGTTCGCTTGATATTAAAACTCTCGTAACTTTTCAAGCCTCTATAGCATTGGTAACAATTCTTATAATTGTCTTATATTATTGTCATTTAGACTGGAACACAGATATACATCGTCCAGGAATCTTCCACTTAGTATTTGTTTCCCATGAAAGAAAATTTCAATTATTTCATGGAGAACTATTTTCAATGGAGAAATCTCCCTATACAAGTAATAGGTTTTTACCCATTTTTGCCAACTTTGTATTAATGGTGTTTAAAATAACTATCACTTTAATATTTTATTTACAGAGAACAAGCAAAAAAATTGTAAAAAAAAACTAGCAAAACTTGTCAAGTCTTCATAAAAATACCCTGAATTTTCCTTCAAAATAATCACAATAAAGCATCCATTATAATAAATATTAGTAGAGTATCGCTCAACTACAGGCTATGATGGGGGTGGGGGAGGGTCACTCTAATATTAGGGTATGAATTATGTTTATTGTTGGAGACCATGTTGCGATTGTGAAATATATAACAGCAACTAAGCTCTGTTCCTTTACCTTTAGTTCAATTTGTGACTAAGTGTAATATACTGTTCAATGAATAACGTTGATGTCCGCTTTGTACCAGGTCACCAGGCTTAATTTGGATCTTAATAGTACTAGATCACTGAAACAACAGTCCACTGGTAGACTCGCAGTTTTCTCGGACATAAAATCTCGATTCCGAAACAATCAGAATTTGCTCTTACGCTTGATTAGCGACGAAGCAACAAATACCAATTTTATAGTGTTTTATTTGATTCGAACGAACCTCGAACGCACGTTTTACCGCACTCGAGGCAGCAACTCTAACCATTACACCACCGATGCTGTTAAGACGAATATAGATCAATGGTTGATAATAACATATCACAATCTATGTCAATAGCGCAATTGTTGCGCAAATTCATTATACTATAGGTAGATAATAATGGTATTTAGTCTACTTATAGTGCGAAATCAGGATTGTTAGATTACTGAAATCGATCCTTTTTTTCCAATTTTGCACTCGCATTTAAACAAATGAACAATGTGAACTTTTCCACTATTAGAATAAAAATGAAAAACAAAAAATACCACAGTGTCAGAAGAGTTCCAAAATATGATCGAACAATCTAAGAAACAGAGGCAAACTCGACACATGACCTCTAACTTGACTTCAGTGGTGTAGACACTTCAATAAATGGTTAGGGGTTAATATGGGAAGCAAGCCTTCCATTATAGTGAAATCAGGGGCGGATCCAAGGGGGGGGCGCACCCGGCACGCGCCCCCCACCTAAATTAAATTGGGGGGGGGGAAATTGCGTAAAATCGTGATTTTTCACACGAAATGCCCCAAAAAATTTCCCGCCTAGCTCCGCTCGGCGCGATTACTTTAAGTGCGCCCCCTAACTTGAAATCCTGGATCCGCCCCTGGAAATGATACGTTCATGCAAGTGTTTTCCACATGTGAGTAATTTGTGTTTAAAAAGATTGCTAGAACACCAGAATATTGCATAGTCCTTCTATTGAGGCCATGTAACTTTGCAAAAACATTTACTATATATATATATAAGATTTTATTTTGTCTCTATCAGTAAATTTATATCACTACTTGCTCGAATGGTCAGCAATAAATAAATTACATAAAATATCTATCATATAAAGACCGTTAGAGATTGGCAATATAGGAAATTGGTGATAAACTGACAACCTCAAAATGTCTGAGTAGTATCTTGGAATAAAAACATAGATATCTAATTTAGTGTGCACGATACGTTTCTGGAATAACCTTCATCAGGTACACTCAAAGACAAAACATTGGAAAACCAAATATAACCAAAAACCAAAAGTATTTAGGAGCATAAACACCTTAGGGCCGAAACAGGATATCCGAAATCGACGAAGGTCATGTATGGCTGAGGAATGAGTATCTTTGTTTTAACAATAAATATATCGAATGGAAGATCTATTTTCTATGTATTGAAAACGTAGCTTCCCAAAACTGATAAATTTCTCAAGCAGTGGAAGGTTACAAAAAAAGTTCACACGCCATCCCATCAAATATTTGTAATCCTCATTACAACATTCATTTTAGTATAATTACATTATGTGTTCATTTCATTTAGAAATCCCCGCGTGTTTGGTCAAAAGATTGAAACTTTACCACTCAATGAAGCGCACAACAATTCACCCACGCACACCACTTCCGCCCAGGGACTATTTTCGAATGTCATGAAAACTATTAACTACACACAATAACAAAAGTTGAAAATTAGAATATTAAAACAAATAATGATAACTTCAATTGTATAAAATAATGTAAAAATGTAATTATTGGTTTAGAATGCATTTTTTGCAGTTTTATAGTGTTTTGAAAGCATTGACAGGGGTACATTTTTATATGGAGCGCCGCGCTTCATACAAAATGTATTTCTGTCAACGTTTTCACGCTCCAATAAAACTACAAAAGATTGCATTCCGTTTTTAAATAATAGAAGATACAGGGAAATAGCCGTCACCTTTTGCAGAAAACGTTTTACTTTTTTAGAAATATATCAAAATAAATAAATGCTGATCAAAGTGGGGGCTCTAATTCCGAAAGTGTTTATCCTTCAATTTACAAGGCGAGTAGACAAATTTAAGATCACGAGTGTCACATTGGAAGACTTGTATGTTGTTCCAGCACCCGAACAACCACAAGATAATCATTTTCGGGGTTTTTTTAATTCGGCTTTTGAATTCCTCCCATATATTCGAAATTTTCAAATTTTGAAATTCATGTCTGCTTGTTTTCTAGGTCAGTCATACATTGATGTCGATGAAAAACAAAAATATTTTTATATCTAAATCAGATGGGTAATAAGAAGAAGCAAAAGAGAGTTGCTTACAATCGTGATATATAATACGAGTATACTTGTCTTACGATCATCAGTAAAACTTTTAATTACAATGTTTGTACTCAAACATGGTGTAATGGTCAGCGTGCTCGTCTCGAGTGCAGTAGATCATGGGTTCGAGCCCCGATCGGGTCGAACCAAATACTATAAAACTTATATGTGTTGCTCCTCCGTTAAGCATGCAACATTAAGGAGAAATGAGAAAGAGCAAAGACTGATTGATTCGAAATCAAGATAATGTGTCCGAGTGGAGCGACATGTCTATCCTGGACTATTTTTTTCAGTAAGCTAGCACTATTAAAATCAAACTAAATGTGTTGGTCAAGTACTAAGTAGACCTCATCATAATTTCATTGAAAATTAACTTGATTGCCATGATATAGCGGAAAATTGCTAAATTGGCGTTAAGCAACAATTACTCGCCCACTTGTACTCACATTCCAAAAACTGAACCAATAATAACACTGTATCCTTATATAGTATTCCTATTGGATGATTTTGGCATGTGACTACGAAGTCATACATGTACATGAAAATTGTATGACCAAAAGTCATGTTTCCTCGTACTAAAATTATTGCTTCGTATGCAACGCATTATGAACGTATCCGAAACTCCCAAGGAAATTTAGGTATGTTAGATAGAGGGGAAAGAATATGCCTTCATTGTACATTAAATGAGGTTGAAGACGAAAGTCATATGTTATTCAAATGCCCAATATATGAAACTGAACGGGCTACATTACTGACCTATATTCAAGATAATTGTAAAAATTTTGAACATCTGAGTCCGAACAATAAGTTGATTTGGTTTCTTAGTAATGAAGACACTCTGTTATCAACTAAACTTGCTGTCTTCCTAAACAAAAGTTTTGAAATACGGAAGAACCATACATTACAAATTTAACCTTTCTTAAAGATAAAATAGTATTTCGTGATATGAACACCATGTTATATCTGCATCATATTATATTTGTATAATATATTTTTATGTATATCATAATATTAGCTATAAACTGCCATAGTTTGTTCTGCCTATGAATGGTTTCCCCCCTACAGTATCGGTCATCTATGCTTGTTTTTATTCTTTTTAATATATATGTCGTATATGTTACTAATCATCAAAATCATAGTGAGTGTAAAATGTAAATGTCTGTAATTCTGTGCTCTCACGGGCTTCTTGATTGATTTAATACACTATGTTATGTTATGTTATGTTATGTTAAGTGCATCTTATATATGTAATATGACTCGATTAAAACTGGGTTCAATATAATTCTATGCACATTTCCGACTTGATTCTAAAATTATACGGTTTTTTTTCACGTTTTTTGTAGTCTCGAGTAACTTCCCTTTAATTTGGACAATAGAGTTCATTTCATGCAAAGTTCAACGTAAATAACATATATTTTTCTCAACCCACAAGACAACAGTAAAATGTTTCGATAATTAAGTACAAATCAATTCTATTTTAGATATCATACATGTATCTCTTTGTCCCGTACATGTGACACATCAATCGTGTCAAATAAGATTTTCCCCTTTTTATGTAAAACTCACGTGGTGTTTTCAGCTCTGACATCCATACTGTATTCGTTTGACTCTGTGTCATGTAGTGTGTTAGACTGATTTCAACTATGAAAGATTTGTCACATTCTTCTATGTTCTTTTATCAAATGAATATATTAATTCCATTCAGTTTCACTCTTCAGAAAACTGAATGGGGAAATGCATGATGCAGAATGAATCATGATTTGTAAATCAATTCCGGAATAACGAGAACAGGAGAAAAGACAATAAAGATATATTGACAATTAGCACTTGTTCTCCTCTAGTATGTGTTAGGGTTTCAACAATATTTCAGCTTTTATTGGTGGGATAAACTGAAGAAAGCCACCGACCTATCGCCAGTCATTGACAAACTTTAGCAAATAATGCTTTATCGAATACACCTCGCCAAGAGCGGAACACTTTAGTGGTGATATCTCCTATAATATAACAACATGGGTGGTGTAGTGGTTAGCTCCTCGCCTCGAGTGTGGTTGATCGCAGGTTCGAGCCCGGGTTGGGTCAAATCAAAAATTATAAAATAAAATTTGTATTTTCTGCTTCTCCGCTACACACGCTGTATTAATAAATACGAACAAAGATCTCTAGTTCAGAATCTGCATAACTTTTCCGATTGACGTGTCCACCCACGGACTGTTGTTTCATTGAAATAGCACTATAAAAATTCAGTTAAGCGTATTGATCTTGTACAAAGTGGACATCATCACGTCAGCGGAATGTAACTTGTTCGCGTCATGGTTTAGCGGACAAATCGCTCACTTGATGTTAATCAACCACGGCACTCGCTCACTTGATGTTAATCAACCACGACACTCGCTCACTTGATGTTAATCAACCACGGCATTCGCTCACTTGGTGTTAATCAACCACGGCACTCGCTCACTTGACGTTAATCAACCACGGCACTCGCTCACTTGACGTTAATCAACCACGGCACTCGCTCACTTCTCTGGTATACATAAGTAATAATATACTTGTTCTTCTTTGTGTCATTGAATTGATTACTTGGGAGAAATACTTTGTATGTAAGACTTTTAAGTCCACTCTTTGATATTTGCTTTGCTAAAAAATAAAACAATCTGCTGGTACAACTAGTGGTCCAGTGTCGGATTTAGATGAAGAATGGCACTAGGTTATTTCTCTAGGCCCCTCTCAACCCCCCACCCTCATGACTAGAGGAAGATGGGAAAATATTTAATCTATTCGAATAAAGGCGAGGGTGATGAGGGACGTTTAAAATTGTGAAATGGAGTTCAACGAATATTACTGAATGGTTGCTTCGACAGTACAGTGCTTATGACAACACAAGTATGAAAGTCATATGACAGTGTTAAAAGTATGCAGTTGAGTATATAGTATACACCTTGGCCGGAGGCCCCTTAAATTGTGAGGCAACCAGTAGGTTGGAATAGCAATTAAATAAGTACCTTTATATTTCATTCCATATCATATTAGTATCTTATGTTAAATATTTGCTCAGTTGATGACTTTTTGTTATTTTGGCTTCTCATGAAGACCATTAATTTCTTTGGATGTTCATGACTAATTAAGAAATAAATCATGGAAGCCAGAATGTGTTTTTGGGTTTTAACATGGGTTGGCGGATATTAGGAAATTTTATCCGTCAATCCATGTTAAAACTCAAAGCACATTCTGGCTTCCATGATTTATTTCGATTCTGATATGTCTAAGAGTACAAATACGGTAGTATACTTTGATTGGAAGACGGTAATTTATATTTACGCTTGCGGAAAATCTCACACACAATTTATGCTGCCAATGGAAAAGTCAGTCACATTCACCGGCGCATGTGCGAAAGAGATTATACCATCGATAAATCGCTAGTTTGTCTATAAAGCGAAAGAAGGACGTCCTGTTAGAATTGGTAACAAATCTGTTAAAAGTATCAGTTATGGTTTTTCTTTGTCCTAAGAGTAATGGTTTTAATCAATAGATTATACCTTCCTATAGCTAGTAATCCGTTAACTACCGGAGCATTCATTGGACCTGTTATTGTACTGTTAATGTTTATATTGTCATTCATTTTTGTGATAGTATGTGGCCTTTGGTGTGGAAGCGAATCTGTGTAGGTTTTTTATCGTTTGTATATACATTGTATGTATTGCAGTTGGACATCATGTTATCAAGGGGGGCGGGGGGAGTTGGGATTCCATTGACCTCATTTTTGTACCTCTCCCAAGACAGGGCATGGATTTCAAACCTCGTATGTCTTTTTGTGTTCAGTGAGTTGGGATGAAAGGTGATTGTTCGTTTTGTTGATATTGATGAAATTGTTGACCATCTCCATTTAAGCATAATTCATAAGACATTTATGTTATTATATTAGTCTTAACGAAATTATATCGGTTCTTTAATAATTCTTTGCTTCATGAAACA
This sequence comes from Gigantidas platifrons, assembly GCA_002080005.1. Classification (NCBI taxonomy): domain Eukaryota; kingdom Metazoa; phylum Mollusca; class Bivalvia; order Mytilida; family Modiolidae; genus Gigantidas; species Gigantidas platifrons. Next base: position 163,179 of record MJUT01046649.1, read on the forward strand.
AGAAAATGTAACAGACAGACAAACTAAATAGTAGAAAGATTTGTCATCTTAGTTGTTTGAAACAAAAATACAAGAGTTTGGATCATCATAAATATACTATTCATAATTTTTTTTTAATACAAAGTCTTCTATTTTAGACATTTCAGTTGGAATCATTTCGCTACATAGCAAAACATTAGCATGGTGTCTTTTTGGCCATTGTGTTGTCTGTCCTTCTTCGATTTACGGCTTCTGATTACCTCTCTGGTATCTTCAAACTTTTCTAGTAAGTGATATCGTGTTTCGTGAATTAAATTCAGCTTAAGCAAAAAATAAAGATTTTCTTTTCTTATTTCATCACAGATTATAGTGGATTGTGTATTGTGATTGGTAAATAGAGGCTAAGCATATCTATTTCCATGCACGATTTACCTATACTGATAAAATAAATACTTGTGTTTAACGTCCTTGTTAACAATATGTTAACTATAGGATGACAGGCGACTATTATTGATATGTTGTTTTATGTATAATAAAGGAGCCCATTAGAAATAGCCTGAAAGGCTTTCATGAGTTATCATTGGTTGACAATTACAAATATTACGTGAAATAAAAAAATTCAATTAATATTATTTTTAGATGAATTATAAATTTGTAATCACTTGTGTGGTTATGTTTTTAACCTTTTTCACGTGCATATCGGTATATTGGTTTAGAGAATAAAGTTATAATAATAACTAAGAGCTGTCGTGATCGTGTGGTAGCTGGATTTACAACTACATGTGCAATCAGTGTCTATCACCACTGACGTTGCGCGTTCGAACCCCGTTCATGGTGAGGTGTACTCCATACAACATTATGTGATAAAGTTTGACAGTGACTTGCGAGAGGTCGGTGGTTTTCTCGCAGTACTCCGGTTTCCTTCACCAATAAACCGACCCCACGATATAATTGAAATATTGTTGAAAGTGGCATTATACACCATACCCCTACAAGCATATCATTTGTAAGTACGAATGCATGGAGGTCCATAGTTAAATGTATGTATAAAATCTACAATTATATCATCTGTCTCATGCATTATTCGATCGAGTGGTGTAGTTCGTGGGTACAAACCAAGGACTATACAATTGGTATTTGTTGCTTCTCTGCTTAGCACGCAGCAGTAAGGAGAAAGAGCAAACACTGGTTTGCTCGGAATCAGGATAATGTGTCCGAGTGGGGCGACATGTCTATTCGCCGACTGTTGTTTCAGTGAGCTAGCACTATAAAAATTCAACTAAGCGGACCTCATCATCATCTCGTTAAAAATTAACTTGTTCTCGCCATGATATAGCTGAAACATTGCTGATTTGGTGTTAAACTACAATCACTCACTCACTCATGATTCGACGCCATTTCTCTGTTTTTGTCTTTCATGGACCTTTCAATTCTTGTCTGTGTAAACTTGAAAGACCTAATTAATTTGACAATATATCAGAAGAAAATCCATTGAAGATAAACTTAATGAATTTTCATCCCTTTGTGGATACATGTTGATAATTAATAACTGGTGAGTAGGAATGCAAAACGCCTAAAATATAAGAGAACGCAATGAAATCATAAAACCAAAATTAGACTCAAGGACGACTCATAAAACTTGACGAATCATTATAGTTTTAATTAATTTTATATACAATTTAATCATGATTGGTTGTGAATTTATAACATTGTATAAAATTATTTTATACCAATATTAATTAATTTATAAATATGTGTTGATGACACTCCTATCTCCTCCATGTCGTGGTATCTTCAAACTTCAATCATGATTATTGTTTAACGCCACGTGAGCAATTGTTCAGCTATATGATGGCGAGAGCAAGTTACATTTCGATGGGGCAATGTCTGCTTTGTACATGACCAATACGCTTAAGGGTGTAGACCTGGGGTATGGGAGATAACTCTATTTTCAGTGTCTTCTCAAATATATGATCATCTGTGCGTTTGAAAATTCCACCTCAATTCCAAGCTTCTTTGTGATAAAGATTGTTTACATTGGATTTGACCAGTTAAAAAATATGACTCCTTTTCCTTTTACCTTTCCATAGCTGTGCTCCTTGTATTTTAATATCTTATTGCTGCTTATGTCAGTGCCAGGCAGTGTGTTATTATTATATGCCCACAAAATATCATTGAAATATCTCTTTCCAGAAAAAATATTCATCGAAATATGTTGTCAAAAATGCCAGAAATGTAACACAATTTGTGTGACAACCTTTTTCTATTGAATTTCAAGGGTTTGTAAAAAATACAAAAAATAAATATATTCATCAGAATCTTAGATATTATGAAACTATAGAGCAAATTATACGGTAGGTAAAAAATAGAAAGCAATGTTTGGGAAAAAAATTGTAATATTTATATCTGACCCTCTCTTATACCACCGTCCCCTTCTGCTAACACAAATAAAGAATACTCGGAATCAAACGAATGCAACTGGAGGACAGAATTTAAAGGAATTTAACAATACAGCTGGGTGGCTGTCTGTGTTTTTTTTTGTTTTTTTGTTTTTTTTTAATGAATTAATCAAGTATAGTCACCCTCAAACCACCCTCCCCCTCCCCAGCCGACCTGAAAATAAAAAAGACAAATGCAGTCATTAATTGGTAATTTGGACATCCACTGTGTCAATTATAAGAATTCAAAAGTTTTTTGTTATTGGTAACTAGTTATTTTTTATCTCGCAAACAAAGAAACTAGCTAAAGATGGGTGTGTGGTAACTTTCCTCGACAATTTCATTTTTTTTCTGGGTGCCATGAAAAACATAAATTTTAATATTTTAAAAATCGGACTGTAAAAGTTTGTATAATTTGGTGCAATGATGTCTATATGTCTATTCTTCAGATTAACATTTTTTGGTGGAAATTAATTGACAGGAATTTTTTTTAATCCGATCCCCCTCTTTTTTTGCAGTTTCCACTGTTTTGCACGTGATTATCTCCAAACAGGATATTCAGATATGCTAGATATTTCATATTTATTGAACAACAACACTCTCAAGTGTATTTAAGCCAAAATATTCCCTTTCGATCAGAAATAAATGTGCATATCTATTAGAATCTTCCGAAACTAGTATTACCATCTG
>MJUT01046649.1:180865-206726 GCA_002080005.1 Gigantidas platifrons
TGGGCCAATTGGGCCCAAACTATGGTGGAATGGTCTTTAGATGGTCCTCTTTGAGAATTGTGTCCGATGACCCCTGCCGCCAACCAAGATAGCCACCGTTACTAAAAATATCAAATTTGGCAAAAAATCACTTAAAAATTATCTCCTCTGAAACTATGGGGCCAATTGGGGCCAAACTATGGTGGAATGGTCTTTAGGTGGTCATCTTTCAGAATTGTGTCCGACGACCCCGTCCGCCAACCAATATGGCCACCATTACTAAAAATAGAAAATTCACCTAAAAATCACTTAAAAATTATCTCCTCTGAAACTGCTGGGCAATTGGACCCAAACTATGGTGGAATGGTCTTTAGGTGATCCCCTTTCAATACTGTCCAACGACCCGGCTGCCAGCCAAGATGTCCACCATTATTAAAAATAGAAAATTTGGCAAAAAATCACTTAAAAATTATCTCCTCTGAAACTGCCGGGTCAAATGGGCCCAAACTATGGTGAAATGGTCTTTAGATGGTCAACCTTCAGAATTATATCCGACAACCCCCCCCCTGCCAAAGAAGATGGCAGCCATTGCTAAAAATAGAAGATTCGCCAAAATTCACTAAAAATTATCTCCTCTGAAATTGCTGGGCCAACTTTGAGCCAGGTGAGCGATTACAGGCTCCTAGGAGCCTCTAGTTTGTTTTACCGATGTTACTGTACTTTTACTTGACCATATTTTACGCTTGATCTCGTATACACGTATGCATTACGGTTAACCGTTTACTAATTCTTTAAACGGATAGTATTTGAAATCTAACCGCCGACGGTTACACGGATAACCATGACAGCCTTAGTAATAATACAAATAAATCTTACTTCTACATGACATGCCACTGGGAAAAGAATGGGAGTTAGTTACTTGATAACACTTTTGTAACAAAACAGTAAATCAAATAGTTCCAACTGGACATACAAGTGGTAAGGGGAGGTAGTGAAGGGGGAAGTACTATTGGATGCAGAAAACCTTTTTGAAAATTTTCTGTTGAAACTTCGGTCCATGGGTATCTATCTTAAATATCTCTAAGGTGTATATGTTGGTCTTCTCTGGTAAATGAGACTAAAAGCTTCAAAGACAGTAAACAATGACAATCTGATAGGGTAGCAATTAAATTAGATAGAAACATTTATAATATTAGTTATCTTGGTGTAATCAGGGGTGTACAGAATTTTACACCAGTTATAATAGCTCTTATGATACAATAAAATAATCTATAACACTTACAACCTGCTTGGTTAAGACATGTATACTTTCCATTACTGTCACCCAGAGTTGATTAACCTATACATAAGTCTGATAAAGGGAACAACCATTCACTTTCAGGAGGCGGAACTATATTTATTTTTTTTCTGGATTTCTCAAATTCTCATGATGGTGGCAATCTTTCATGAATAAAACAAATATCTAAAAACTGTCCGAGTTTAGCATAAAAAAGAGAGCTTATTATATAGTAACTTTTTTATGCTAAACTCGGTCTCACAGTGGTAGACTTCTTAGATTCCGTGAAAATACCAACTTGATTGATTGACTATTGCTTAACATCCAGCGAGCAGTATTTCAGCTATATTCAGGACCAAGTTCATCAATATAAAAAAAAACCCACATACATGTATGAGGGGGGAATGGGACATCCGAAGTACAAACTTTATAAAGAGCAATGGAATGATCAGTTAAGTTATACGCAGTGAAAAAGTGCTTAAACTGAACCTCTTTTAGTAGATACGATAACGTAACCCTCATTCCGCTTGTACTCCATTTAGGGTTGCGAATTGGTCCCATTCAACGTATGGGAGCAAATTAAAATTTTCGTTCCATGAATATTTCAACTTTCGTTTTGCATATCTGATCATAACTTATTATTCCCTACAATTTTTAAGTAATGGTGATACAAAATAAGTGTTACAATACCTGTTTTTACCTTCACGATCTATTTCATATTCGAAAATTGTTTCTTGTCTGCCATGACACCTTACGTAGACTCTCGCGATGGGCAGAGCCTATCCATATATGGATCTCAATGCCAAATATGGAAAACTTTTACTATGAATTTACGGCAATCATCCAAATAAGGATATCCCCAAAACGAGGCAAGTGCACGTGAAATAGCAACTTGTAAACAAAATGTCGTACAGAAAGAAGATTTCATGCATTCAAATTTTCAGATGGATATAAATCTACCATGGATTTATGCAGCGTTTACTTAACACCTCAAGGTTTACCTAAATATATTTATCTTTCACCCCTGTTAATTTTTCCAACCACTTACAACGGAATTGGGATAAAAAACTGCCCGGTGTGAATCACTCTGGGACCTGCTCCCATACGTTGAATGGGACAGATTCGTAACCCTAAATGGAGCACAAGCGGAATGAGGGTTACGTTATCGTATCTACTCTTTTAGGACCAACTTTTTTGTTCTGAATAGACAGTTGTTTGGTTTATACAGGTTAAATTACATGTTCTACATTGGGACTTTATTTAAAGTTTGGTTTAGACAGGATTCCAGTTTACTGAGGATTCAGTTTAGACAGGTTTCACTGTGTACAGGTCTGACAGTAATGTTTGTGTACAATTTTCAACAAAAGACATACATACAGTATTGGAATCAGACCTTCAGAAGAAAAAAATTGTTATTGCTTACAAGGAAAATCAATCATAGTTACTGTTACTATAAGGAGTTCAAACACAATTTGAAATATTGATGCTTTTATCAGGCAGTACCAGATACAGCTTACTGAATATTTAAATTAAGCTGCTAGTTTATCACAATCATCTGTGAATAACAAATGTAATTAAAATTTGATCTTTAATTGCTCCCGGTTTTGATATGCACAACATAACAAAACCAGGAGCAATTAAAGATCGAATTTTAATTAGAGTATTTAAATTAAGTTGGTTAAGTTTTTATGACAATCATCTTTGAATACTGTCAAACTTGTATATAGAGGCCACTCAAGGGAACCTGAAAATGTGGCATTTATGAGCAGTTGCCCTTTATATACAGGTTAAAATTATATGCACTATTCATTAATTGGAAAAATGAGGCTGCCCTTTATAGACAGTGATTTGTTATATAGAGGTGCAATTTAAGGCAGGTTTGACTGTATTTGAATTAAGCCTCAAGTTTTCATGACAATGTGTTGTTTTCAATCGATTCATTGGTTAATATTAAAACTGTCTGTACCATTTCAAACATACAGATGTATAGAAATATTAATTTTTTAGCACTTTACCAGAAAATCAATTTACTAGTAAATGAGTTGGTAAAAAAAGAACAAATCTATTTCAAAATGAAATTAAAAAAAACAGATAACAAATAAACCAAAGTATAACATTCTATTACTTTATATAAATATGTTTTGCTTAACAATTAATTTCTCTGTGTTGTTATATATCACGAATTTAATTGTTCAAAGTTAGTTATAAATGGAGGTATCAATTTCAAAATGAAATTGATCTCTTCTGATCTTGTTTTAGACTGGGAGAATTACTCATCCATGGAATATGACATATGAAATAATTATCAAGACAAATGTTATAGCTATAAAATTCTATTTAATGGTAACCACATGAGATATTGTTATTGTCAACCTGTTACAAATAAGGGTAATAACAAAATTACCGAACACAGAGCAATCTTTCAAAACTCATAAATCAATAAACAGACAAAATCAGTCAACAACCGGGAAACTTGTATCTGAATTTAAAGACCAATATTGTCATGAAAGACCGATTCCACTGTAATATGATTCAAGGTATTAATTTTTTAGAGTCCCCATTTTAAGATTGACTGTTCAATACAGGTACATGTAGAGTGGTCATTTGAGGCATCATTCACTATACATGAGGAGGTATCCATACCTCTATAACTTGTATGATGATGTAAATTGAACTTTGTGCTTGTCATTTTGTAAAACTCCTTGGAGGCAGATATGCTATTTAATAAATCATCATGTTAGAATAATTAGTTCTAATAAATTTAACTCATTTATGTAGGCAGTTTCACAGTTATGGTAAATTAGTTCTGTTTGTATCTCACTTAACATCCAAGATCTGGAAGATCATCAAATTTTATCGAATCTATCCCACCCCCCACCACCTCTTTTTTCCCTCCCCTTTGAAATATTCTGACCTAATCTTTGTAATGTAAATTTGTTTTTCATAAAAATGTAAGATTTAATGTAATGGAATATTATTGATTTAATGTAAATAATTAAGAAAAACATTGATTATTCTAACTTTGAAAAATTATCATTTGGGGATAAATTTATATGGCTTTTAAACTCAGAAAGTAAAGATATTTTAATAAGCATGTGTGATTTCCTGTTAAAAAGTCACTGTTTCGGATAGTTGGAATCTTATATTATAATATTGTCTATTATAACACTACAGTCATGTCTATCATTCTTGTATTTACAATTTATTTGATATTTTATGCAATCACCTTATGTTATTATGTTTGTATGCCCCTTCGTGGGCCCTTTAATTTGGATCAATAAAATCTTATCTTATCTTATCTTATCTGTAAATGTGTATTTTAAGAATGGGTGTGGCAAATTTTACATACCTTTGTTACATATCAAATTTGTTTCAATTTACTGAGAGCTCTCTGTCATATCATTTAAATAGAAAAAACACAATATAAATAGAATAAATGGCTGAATTTTAAGACTATATTTATTTTGAAAATATGAAATAATGCATTTATTGAATTGGTATTTTATAAATTTTATAAATTTAAATTCTTTGGTCTGCATTAATTGAAAATATTTTTTCTATAAATCAAGTGTGAGTTTTGTCACCATTATTGAAAAGTTAAATGCTCTTTTATTATTTTATATCAGAATCCTGTACTATTTATCTAAAGAATGATATTGAAGCATTAACCCTGTCATTATACATGGTAATTTGAAGGCCAGCAAAATCTTATTTATAAAAACAGTTGTTTGATTTAAGTAGAGATATTATTGTATATAGATAAACACTGTATTATGTTTCACATATATTTTTAATAGAAAGTGGTGAAATACTGTACGCATGAAAGCATATATTGTAAATCACAAAAGTTATTTTTTAGAGTTATCTCCCTTACATCACCATGCCATCTTGTTTGTTTCATACAAAGATGGTATGGTTTTCCAAGTGCCCTTTCTTAATTTATATGTTTATTTTATATTTTACAGTTTATGAAATATACAAAACACGAAAGTTTAAATGGTTTTAAGATTTTAAATTTGCTCTGTGAACATATTGGGTCATGTGATCAATATATTGGATCATTGTTTTAGATAATAAGAATATAGATTACATTTTGTACCTTAAGACAGGTAAATTATTGTATACTAACATGTCAAAAATGTATTGATCCCTTAGATTTTAAATTCAATCCCCATATTTTATCAAATTGATACTCCATTATTCCATAATCAAATATTTTGGCAAGATCCACAACTTAAGTTAAACAATTAAATATAGAATATACAAATCCATTGATCCCAGGTGTTATATTAATTTATTTCTATTAAATATGCTGCTATAAGTAAAATTTATTTAATAAAAAAAAACTAAGAAGGGGGGTAGGAGAGGTTATCACAAGTTCCCGTCGAAATAAAGTCTTAATAATTAAAGAATCATTACCCCTAACCCTGATAAAGTTTAATTGCCAAATCCCAAAGATCAATGCCAAAATCATGAATTCCAGCAAAACAAATTATTTAGTCCGGATGTCCCGAAAAATGTCCTTCCACCCTTCAATTAAGTCCAAAAAGACTACCGTACTTGATCAATTTGGAATAAATAAACAAGTCTGCAGTAAGATTATGAAGGTGTGAAAGGATTTACTAATGTATATTTATTTATGGAAAAGATAATTACATGTGCAGTGAAACCTGTCTAAACCAATCCATATGTAGGGTCAACTTTTGTGTTCATAATAGACAGGTGTTTGGTTTATACAGGTTAAACTAACAAAGATTTCTTACATTAGGATTTTATTTAAAATTTGTTGTATATACAGGATTCCAGTTTATTCTGGGTTCCATGTAGACAGGTTTCACAGTATATAAAATGACATGCAGAACGAATAATTCAAAAGCCAGCTGAGCTGGACACCATCAAAATATTGATCATGATAGAGTGAAGCTCTTCAAATGAAATTATCAACATTTCACTTCAAATAAAAAACATATACAGCTAAGTATATAGGATACCTTTAATCCAAATAAAAAACATATACAGCTAAGTATATAGGATACCTTTAATCCAAAGAAAAACAAATAGTTGTATTTCTGTTAACGTTCTTTAAGAAATAATATTTATAAATAGACAATCCATATATTTTTTTTTCCTTGGTTATACAGGGCAAGTATCAGACTTACAATTAAAACTTTAGGGTAAGCACTAAGAAGTAGGGTTGATAGCGTGTGCGGAAACACAGGTATTTTTTGTGTTTTGGCCTTATTTATAAAATAATAGCATGTTATGGATTTAGTCTGAGAGAAGTTTTCCTGTTCGACAAATTACATTTAGATAAGATCAGTATAGGTATTATTTGATTATTTATGTTGTTAGAAACCTATAAGTGTCATTAATAGTGTTTGTATCCTATGGTTACCTGATGTCCTTGTAAAAAAGGACTTTTATAAGAGCCAAGGTTCTGTAGCTACAATTAGTAAGAAAGGATATGGAGGTAAATGAACATGACAAACTATCTAACATTACATTTAATCACACATTAATATTTAAGGAACAGCACTTTTATTACTGATCCGCATTCCACGGTCACTGTAGCGACTTCAATAGTGAACATAACTCTTACTTTAAAATAAGTGTGAAACTGCCAATGGCCTGCATCTGAAGGGTACTCCTTACTTAGGATTTTTTAAGTAATAACTTTGAGTTAAAAACATGAAATTTTAGAGAGAAAAAATTATATTTTAGGATATTAATTTGATGTTGCCTAGGTGATATGTTATCAAAGGTGGCATTATAGGTGTTGGTGTAAGAAAATAATTAGACTAAATTTTACTTTTAAATGTGTTGGAATAATTATTATTATAATGATCCGGGGGATGGGTAAAGAAATAGGATTGTAAATTTAAACACTCTTGAATTGAATCTATAGGATTATATTACAGTGAAACCTGTCTACAGCAAACCTCCTTGGTTGATTTTCTTTATTTTTGGTGTTTAATGTCACTTTCAACAATATTTCAGCTATATCATGGCGACCAGTTTTAGTGGTGGAGAAAGCCGGAGAGAACCACCAACCAGGGGCAAGCAACTGGTAAACTTTATCACTTGCAGCTGCGAATCGAGTGCACCCTTTTTTGTAATTTACAAAGCCGGGCGCGAACCCACGCCGTATTGGTGATAGGCTTGTATGAGTTGTTAGATCCAGTGACCTAACTCATTGAGCCACCCGGGCCCCCTTCAAACCTCCGTGGGAGCAGCTTTTATCTTACAGGTGTTCGGTTTATACAGATTAAATTAACAAAGGTTTCCTACATATTGATATGTTTTTTAAGTTCGTTTTACCAGTATACAGGATTCTGTTTTATTCTGGGTTCTGTTTAGACAGTTTTCACTGTATCATTTGTGTTTTCAGATATCACATGGTTTCTAATGTCAGCAAATAAAATATTTAAGTTTGTTTTATTTTCAGACGTCATATGGTACCACATGTTCACAAAGACATTATAGGCCAAGGCGATCCAACTTATAAAACTACAGAATATAACAATGTATATAAACAGCACCCTATTCATCCAAGGGAAAACTTTAAACCTAACTATGAAGCCCTTAAAGGAGGTGAATTCCAGGACAGAACTACACAAAGGTAATTAAACTAACCTTTTTTATCCCCTCTCCAATGAAGTTGTGAAGGGATATGGTACCGCTACTGTCCTTCCTTCCATCCGTCCGTCCTTTCGTAACATCCTTGTGAACACTCTAGAATCAACATGGATTTTGACCAAACTTGGTACATATGTACATACTTAGAAGCGAATCTGAAACCCTATTGATTTTCAAGGTCAGGTCAAAGGTCAAGGTCACCGGGTCAAATTTTTAGGCAAGGGGAAATGCCATGCTTTGCGTTGCCCTTGTTTCTTTTTCAGTTTACACAAGAAACGATATAGTGATAGAAACATCTGTAAACAAAAATATTATTTCTGTCGTGGCCATGGTTGTTTGGTAGTTGGATTTACTTGTAAGTCTGCCTACAGGTATACAATCTGTGGTTATCACTACTGATGTTGTTAGTTCGTCACTTCCTGATATGGAGCAGGTTGGTGGCTTTTTCAGGACACTATGGTTTCCTCCACCATGACAGTCATGATTTCACTGAAATAATATTGAAAGTGGCATTCAACAGTAATAATTCATAAGCAAAATATTATCATGTATATTGGCCTGTTTATTGGTACATGTATACAGATGATAATTGTTAAAATTGCAAAACAGTGAAAATCACTTAAATAACCCTCAATAGATCATTTACACATTTCCTGTAAATTCCAACTTGTTTCTAAAATTATATGTTTTTTATACATTTTTTATTTATGAGTTATTTCCCTTTGATGTGGGCAAAAGTGATCCTTTGTTATGCGTAGTTCAATGAATATAACATGTCTTTTTCCCATCATTTGTACACCATCTTAATGTTGCAACAACTTGCAAATTTTCATTTTGCTATTAAGCATTCCTTTGATTTTTTTTATAAGATTCAAATACAGTCAAACCTGCCCATGTGGTCACCTCCATTAAGCAGTCACCTGTATTAAAAGGTCACCTTATTCTTGTCCTGTCATAGAAAATTTTATATGAATTCAACCTCTTTTAAGAGGTCACCTGTCTTATAAGGCCACTTTTTCTTGGTCCCAAGGATGACCTCATAATACAGGTTTGACTGTATCTACAAATCATAAGAAAATTCTACTCAAATTCTTTGTTCTTTATGTTGCTCTTGCATGGAAAGGGTACTATTTTGCTCAGGCCAAAACAAATAATAGGTGTGGTACCGGTTGCCCGACCGACCCTATATTGAAGCCCCGGCCCTAACACTTTTTATTGCTAAAATGACAGCTTCCGGTAACATGGCGTGTGTTAAAACGGAACCGGACACGGTGAAAACATGACCTTTTCCAGGTTATAACGACATCATCATAGGGGAGATAACTCCTATAAAAATCAAATAGAAGTGTTTAATTTTAGCGTCAAATCAGGAATGTGTAATTATAAATGGTCTAGATTATTTCAGAAAAAAATGCTTTGTTCCATTGTTTTGATTAATGAAAATCATTGCTTTGAATGGAGTTTGCAGTTTGATGCCTGACCGAAAAAAAAATCTTAATAGTACAAACCACTATTTATCTATATGTTTTATTATCACATACTGGCTGCATACTCTACAGTGAGTGAGTTATAAAAATTTTGTAAAATATATTTAGCAAACATCTAATTAATGAAAGAAAGGAATAATGTGTCCTCAGGACACAGATGCCGCCTTCTTCCAGCTAAAGTAGACATGGGCATAACTCAAGAACCGAGAAAGTGGAAAAGTCTGAAATCTAACTTGACCTTCCTTTTATGGTCATTGACCCTGTTTATAAATTTCAAATAATTTGCATAAGAGGAACTTAAGTTACAGAGCAGAAACCAAATGTGAGACGGATGGACATGAGTGCAACTTAATGCCCCTTAATACCTAGCGATATGGGCATAAAAATGTGCATCATATAAATATAGAAGATAATTGTTAATATAATGAATTACATCAATAGATCTTCAATAGAGAGATACTTCAGTTACTTGACAGAACAAAAAAAAAGTAAATAGTAATCACGAAAAATGAAATAAAAATGGACCAAAATATGAAAAAAATAAGCCTGTCAAAGAAATTAATTTAACTGCATTCATTGTGCTAATAAATAACTCTGTACCTTGTAATTAATTCAGGTGTACTTAAATTGATATCACAATATTTTAATTAAATTTTATAGAATAAATGTTTTGTAATAATTCTTTATTGTTAAAATTCCTGATTTACCAAATCATGTATTAAAAATGATAAACAGTCGGCCAGAACCATAGTGATTCTATTCAACTAATAACTTGTGATTCATAACATTAAACTTAGAGCGTGTTAAGCTAGAAGGGTACCAATAAAAATTCAATATTTAATTGTATCAACATAAAGGCCTGATAAGGGATAATTGTTATTAAATTAAATTTAAAGGTAACCTCTACTTAGGCCCCATGAATACATTTTGTGAGAAATCTCAATCTGTCCAATCTTTTGATCACCTTGTACATATAAAATTAATTTCACCCAGATTGTTTACTCACCAAATCTGTAATTATATTTGATACCCAATAAAGGATCCCTTTATATGTTACAAAGCATAGGGAGTAATAATCGGTCATAGAAGTTTTAGGAATTTATACAACCCATCTACAAAGTAAACAGAGCTCTTTAAGCTTTTACAAGACATAAAAGGTGAAAAATCAATCAAGGAAACATTATGATAGAATCTTCACATCAGTGAACTAAGATGGCTTATATTTTACTGAATAAAGACGGCAGTATTCCTGGTTACACGAAAGACGAGATGGATCATAGTAGGGATGCTACCCCGCGAGAAGCCGTAACTTATAGGAATAAATATAAATTGGGCGATGAGTTTTATACACAACTTGAAGAGCAAAGTGTAAAAAGGATTGAAAATCGTGAAAATAAGCGAAAAGAGGATGGTAAATGGATGGTTTATGATAAAGTTGAATATAATAAAGCTGTACCTGTCATTGGGAAGAGTTCTAGAAGAGGGTTAGTAATAAAATTTTAAAAAAAGCACCAAAAAAACAACTTATGGATTCATGCAAAAAGTGAGAAATAGGACTTTTAGTAATTGGAGAAGACATGAAAAAATGTGATCATTTGGGAATTTAAAAGATACAGAAAAAAGGTTGTTTTCAGAATTTCTTGATGGATAATATTATTCAGTGTCTGATGCCAGGCTGAAAAATGGAAATTAATAGTTTTCAGTGTTACTGTAGTGACAAAAAGTTTACTGACAGCTCAAGTTAATATTTGTCAGTTTAATCCTAAAATAAACTTTTTTTTTTCTTGCATGGACATTATTTATTCCTCATATTAATATGGTGGTGAATTTTGGTACAGTATAGTATTATTTTGTGTAATTTTTATTATGATATTTTTTCGTTTCGTGAACATAAAAACAAAGTTGTCTACGTATACCAAGCACCCCAAATATGGATAAAAATCACTCAGGAACACTTTGTTAAAATGTTCTACAATAATATTATTAAAAGTATTCAAAGTCAGGACCATTGCGGTTTTCCAGTTTCCTGGTTATTGACTGATTTTGTCTGTTTATTGATTTATGAGTTTTGACTTTCCCTTTGGAAGAGTGCTTGGTGTTCGATAATTTTGTTATTACCCTTATTATCTACAATAATATTATTAAAAGTATTCAAATGCATCAATGGCTGATCAGATTTGTGTTCAGTGAAATGATTCAGTTGTGTCAAAGGTCATGAAGGTATTTTGGGACATTGATGCTGTAAAATGTATTTTAAAGTCATTTTACTGTCAGACTAAAACATAGTTTACTTAATGTTTCATGAATAGTTGTAGTATTGTCAAAATTCTTTAGAGCAACATTGAAAGTAGATTTTCTTATAGATTTCATCAATCATTAACCATTAAGGTTCTTTAACTAATAAGTGTGTTGTATAACCTATGAATAAGAGGAATTAAAGTATAGCAAGTAGTTTACTTTTAACGGGTTAGTGTTATGGTGTTTAACACCACTTTCAACAATATTTCAGTTATATCGTGGCAGTCAGTTTTATTGGCAGAGTATCCGGAGAAAACCAATGGCCTTTTGCAAACCACTGGCCTGTTGCCATTCACTGACAAACTTTATCACATAATGTTGTAATGAGTACACCTTGCCTTAGTGGGATTCAAACTCACCACATTAGTAGTGATAGAAACTGATTCTATAGGTAGTTGTAAATCCAACTATCATACAATCACGAATACGACAGCCCTTAAAGTTAACTTATGACATTTGATGGACAATGACAATTAAATGACGACTGTCCTTAGTTATAGAATCGTAATTCATATAAGATGTAACACAATACTTACAAATACTTACTACAGTCTTAACTGGTCATCAGTTATTACCGTTAATTCTAATGCAATTATGATATAACACGTTTTCTCATTGGCTAATGTTTGCTGTCAAATCTACAATTGACATGTCATAACTAAGGGTTCAAGTTTGAATGGGCTGACACATTGAATTCTTGAAATCTAACATTTCAAATACTACAATAAAACATCACATATCCTTAAATAATTTCTTGTTAGATTTTATTCAAAATTGAAGCATGTTTACGTTATACATTGAAAATTTTCAAATGAAGTCACAATTTTCTTTGACAATGATTATGCGCCAAAGTCATCGACAATATTTTGCGGCATTTCAGTTTTTTTTCAATTTTTAGACCCTCTATTAAGCTCAAATAGAATATTTTTGTTTTGCAGTAGAATAAAAATAACGGTATGGTATTTAATGAATTTTTAACATCAATTGGGGATTTGACGGTCACAAATATCTATCTTACTGGCTCTGCTACACGTTGCAAAGTTAAACTGCATTTACGATGATCAAATCCCTAATTGACTCCAGCAACTCTTCAACTGCAATGCAGTTTTTGCATGTGTCTTATACTGCAGTTAAAATAATAGTAATGCAATTTTGGAAAAGTAATTCTTGATAAAGAGATCTGACATTAAATTGTAAAATACTATAACATCTATGACCCTGTCAATAATAGACTGTAAAAATAAGTATATAATCTTTTTGAATTCTTGCAAAATTGTCCAATTAGAATTTATCTGCATTTTTTCTTGTAATAATTAAATTTCATAAGCCCATTTTTTAATACAATTTACATTTAATGTCTTACAGGCAGGACTATATCCCACATCCAGTTGAAAAGCCATATGTCAGACAGCCAGAACTATACAAGAGACCGGAGGGTAATATGGAAGGGATGACATCTTACAAGAAAGAATACACAGGTTTGTAGTGCTATAATAATGAAAAATAGATCAGCCTTAAGCCCAGGCCTTACGGCCATAAAACCTGTGAGAATTGATTTTTGTGCTCATACTCCAAAATCGACCAACCACAACAAAGTATTTATTTGATACAATGTTCTGATTGGTTGTTTTTTGAGTACATGTACTAAATATGCTCAGAAGTTTTGTACTTGTACTAAAAAACATCCAATCAGAACATCATATCAAATAAATATAGCATTCAGATTGGACTATTTTGCAGTAAAAGTAGGAAAATCGTACTTGAAAGTTTTATGGCCAACAAACCTGGTCAGTAGTCATGCTAGATAGTTACTTTGAGTTTTTTGCCCCAAACGAAGTGACCAATAAACTTGAGTAAACTAGTATTAAGAAAGATTTGAAGAAGTTATACTGTACTTACGACCAAAGAGCATAATTGGGATTTCTTTTTTCCCCTACCAAAGACTCTTGACTTAAAATGTTTGTGCACACTTGAGTACTTAAAGTTTTCTTTTGCAAAGTATTTTTTAATAGATAACATACAAGCTTTGAGATAAATGAACTCATTTAAAAATGCCTGTGTTTTCACTAAAATTCTTGAAAAAAATAGGTAATAGATAGGAAGACAAAAACTTTGTTATTTTTACCTAGGTTAAACAGGACAAGGATTTGACATTATCAATGATGTGGCCAAAATTTGCACTAAGCACTTCAGGGTAGACGGTAAAAATTAGGGTCGGTAGAGTTAAGGAAACATGGGTATTTTATTTTTGTCCCAAACAGAATTGTCCTACATTTTTGTTCTGTTCCCAACAAAATGTTGTCAACTTTTCTTTGATCACTGAACGAGAAAGGAACAGCCTATTTAAAGAAAAAGGCCCATTCATTTCTCTATAGAGTAGTCCCTCTCTTATGAGGCCACCCCTTCTGCAATGAAAATATGGCCTTATAAAAAGGGTTGGCCTCTCTTAATAGAGACAATTTAGTAGTGTTTTACTACATTTTGTATTTTAGTGCATCTGACATCTGGCCTGATAAGAAGGGTGGCCTTTTAATATATGTATAAAACAATATTTCATGAGATGTATGATATTTTCATTTCCCATAGTCTATGTAGATATTTTTTGTCAAGTTCAAGTTTTTTCTTCAAACTATAAACTCCTTTAATACCTCACATGACACTATTTTCCTTTTCTTTTGATTTTTAAATTACTACCTGCGTCTATTAAATCTATCTGGATTAGACCAAATTATGTTTTTTCACTGATATGAAGTTTGACGCTGGTTATTTTTAAATTCAAAGATAAAAGTTTTATGACTTCTAGCTGTAAAAATCAATAAATCGAGAGAAAACAAGCATCTATTATGAACTTCTAAATGAATTTGTTTGTAATCTAGACCATGGTGTGATGAATTGATCTGTTACAGTATTGTTATTCTCCTTACTAAATACTTGGTTACTAAGATTGTTTTTGTCTTTAAATGCTATTAAGATGGAGAAAACACTCCAAGGTGACACAACAACACACTACTCAAGATAAAACAATATTTCATGAGATTTAAAATGTAATTGAATATCGCTAAGACATAATGTATTTACGTCTTGTTTTCAAGTTGTTTTTTTTTTCGGTTAAGATTAATACTGATAATTATTGCACAATTGTAGAACCTTGTTTTGAATTTTTTTTTCATACATTTTTAAAAAGTCTAAAAAAAATCTATTTCGTATTTAATAAGATTACAGATCAAAATTTAAGAATGACATAAGCAAAGAGTACCACTCAAGTTGCAGGGTTTGGGCCATTTTTCACTTATTTTAGAAGACCCTACAGTGACTGTTAAATGTAGAACAGCAATAAAAGAGCTGTTCCTTTACTATAATCTGTGTCTAAAGGTAAAATGTTATAGTCTCTCATGTTCTGACATCCATATCCTTTCTTACTATTTGAAACTAAATGGATAATCTATCATGTTCTTACATTGATATCCTTTCATACTATTTGCAAAATAAGACATTAAAGAGTCAAGATTGAGTATATTACCATATTGTACTACTGGTAATTACAGTCATACTTGTATTAGTGACCACCTCTATTAGGTAATAACTTATTTTACATGACCTTAATTTTAATGTCTCTTCACAGTGCATTTCATATAAAATATACCTGTATTTAGTGACCACCTGTCTTATGTGACCATATTTCAATGTTCATATGGAAGGTCAGTATAAGACAGGTTTGACTGCAATATGATTTTTTTTATGTTACCATGCTTACAGAATAACATTATTTGTTTTATTCTTCTGTCACTCAAATTTTTAATGAAGACTTATGGTAAATTACATCAGATGTTTATCTGTTCGCTGCTCATTGTTGTTTCTTGAGAGATTCACTGAATGTTTTTATTTAGAAGTTTATGTAAGTTAAAAAAAAATGATCCATTTTATCACTGGGGACCATTTATTTTGCATCTTCACTGTGAATTTTGATATGAATTTCATTTTGAATATACACACATTTACTCATGCACACTGCATGTCAAGTTTGCCTTTGTTTGAATATACACACATTTACTCATGCACACTGCATGTCAAGTTTGCCTTTACAACAATTTCTCTTGACTTTTATAAAAAAAAAATAATTAATTCACTTTCTGACTGAACAACATTTAGTGTTATTTATTTTTATCTTTTCTACCTTTTGCAATAGAGTGATTAGAAACTGTGGGTTAAATTGTCTTGTGACTTATTTGTAACCTTGCTTATGAGGTCAGAATTCCTCACACTTGATGACATGCCTATGATCATGGAGATGTTAAAGTTATATCGTGGCGGTCAGTTTTATTGTTGGAGGAAACCGGAGTATCCGGAGAAAACCGTTGACCTGCCGCAAGTGACTGACAAACTTTATTACATAATGTGCTATAGAGTACTCCTCATCATGAGCGGGATTCGACCTCACATCTCTAGTAGTGATAGGCACTGATTGCAATCGTAGTTGTAAATCCTACTACATACAATCACGACCACAACTCCTGCGGATCAGGTTATAATAAAGAAGTAATATTTTGTATTTTAATGGAATCCTCAATAAAACTATTTATTTGTGTATGTGTTGAATTGTCAGAGAAACAACGTGCATATGTCCTTATGATATTTCTCTATTCTTAATATTTAAATTTTTTAATATTAATGTTCTCACTAAACCAACTGAATACTTTGAAATTGAAAATTTAACTAACACAGGTATTTAATGTAAGAATATTGTAATCTGTTCAAGGTTTTTTAATATCGAAAATTGAATTACATGAATCTCTAATGAAGAAAATTTGTAATTCACTATAGATAAATAGAGAATCTATATTAATACAATCTTTTGTGTGGATTAAAAAATAAACAGAGCGTTGCTATGAAGCTTGTTAATTTCTACCCAGGAAAATGATTAGGTGTTTGTAATTTCATTAAAATGTTCAGAAATTTAATTAAATGAATCCTGTCTAAACCAAACCTCTTTGAGACTAGCTTTTGTGTTCGAAATAGACAGGTGTTTGGTTTATACAGGTTAAATCTAAAACGATTTCTTACTTTGGGAATTTATTGAAAGTTTGGTGGCTTTCTTTGGGTAGTCTGGTTTCCTCTGCCAATAAAACTGACTACCACGATATAACCGAAATATTCTTGAAAGTGGCATTAAATACCACAACCCCCCCCCCCTTGAAAGTTCGGTTTATTCAGGATTTCGTTTTATTCAGAGTTCGAATTAGACAGATTTCACTGTACCAAGACTTCAAATGCATTATTAAGTTGACAATATGTAGGTAATATTCCAAAGGTGATTTTGAAAAAAGGATTGTGACAGTACCTGACAGTAATCGTTAGAAATCACTGTGTGTCTAACAGCTAATCCTAATTATAAACAAATTTAAAGTAATAATATGACAACCTATAAGTGTAGCCAAACTAAATGTTACCAAATAAATTTTCTAGATGATTGTCAAATATTGACATTTTTTTTAATGAATGAGACACTTCAAAAGTTAATAGATGGTCATATTAATATTTTATATCCCATTATGCAAATTACATACTTATATTAGGGGATTATATATTGTGCTGCACTTGCCCACACATCCATCGTGATCCTGCCCAGAATCTTGTGTACACAACTATTCTTTTCCTTTGGACAGATTGTGTTCGTACTAGATTTAATATTTTAGTACAAAATGTAAATAGTAATACTTTCATTTACTTGAAAAGGACCAAATCATTGCTCGACTCAAACGTGGTAGATCGTGTGTGCTAGTCAAACCTTTGGTCAAACCAAAGGATATAAAATTGGTATTTGTTGCTTCTCCGCTAAGCACACAGCATTGAGGTAGCACTATAAATGTCCAACTAAGCTGATATTATTATCATCATCTCATCACTTATAACTGGAAATGATCTCTATATGGTGTAACTGAAAAATTGCTCATTCGGTGTTAAACAACAATCATTCACTCACTCAATTATTATTATTGTATCCAGCAGGATTTGTTTTATATTATCTAGCTGACAATGATTATGATTATGAAAAAAAAGTTTAAACAGTGACGGTCATCAATTTCACCAATATCAACAAAACGAACTATCACCTCTCATTTTAACTGAACTGACCGAACTAAAAAAAAAACCACGACATATGAGGTTTGAAGTCCAGTTGTTGGCTTGGGACAAGTACAAAAATGTGACAGTGTTAAACCAGTTAATGGCATCCCAACATGCCTCTCTTGATAACTGGATCTCCAATGGCAATACATAAATAGACAAACGATTAAAAAATACATTCTATCACAAGACAAAAACATGGACAGTACAATAGCATGGTGTGTGTTTTACATGTACTTTTTGCTTTGTCTCTACAGTGTCTCTTATATTTATATTATATTATTATTTTAGTTATGTTTCTAAATAATGCGGGACCCAGGTGACTCAATGAATTAGGTCGTTGGATCTAACAGCTCATACAAGCCTATCACCAATACGGCCTGGGTTCGCACCCAACTTTGTAAATTACAAAAAAGGGTGCACGACTACTCGCAGCCACAAGTGATAAAGTTTACAAGTTGCTTGCTCAGGGTCGGTGGTTCTCTCCGGGTATTCCGACTTCTTCCACCACTAAAACTAGTCGCCATGATATAGCTGAAATATTGCTGAAAGTGCCATCAGACACCAAAATTCAAATTCAAATTCTAATTCTAAATAATGCAATTTATTAAAACTAATGTCAATCACCTTCAGACGTAGGTAACCTTAGCTGATTCTCCTTCAGACGTAGGTAACCTTAGCTGATTTTGTCTATCCTGTTTAGGCCTATTACTTGCTCTCAACTCCCAAAGACTTTTAAATTATATAGCTTTCTAATCTTTCAACAAGGAGCATATACATGTACCCGATGAAGGTTATTACTGAAAAGAAGATTTTTTTTTTTTTTTTTAAATTGTTATGTACCATTTAATGCTTTGATCTACAATATATATATATTGTATATCATGAAGAAAAGACAAAATTTACATAAACTAAATCTGTGAAATTTAAATGCCATAAATTTTAAAGCTAACTTGCACTTGGGTTAGTATTTAGTTGGAGATTGTCAAGATTGTCAATAAAATCAGGTAAATATTGATTTTATTGATGATGTTGCTATTGGTGAATAAAGGGAGATAATCATTATTTCTTTCAATTTTCTTTTTATGTTGACTTTGACAATACAATAAACTGTTCATATTATTTTCTTTTATAATCAATTGGCCATGACTAGCAAATAAAACCAGAGCTACAGGCCTTCTTTATTATTCTAATGAAGAGATATTTTGAAATGATATTGAAATCAACAACAAAAAATATGTATTATATAAAAACACAGTGAAAGTCATTTGTTGAGCCAAGGTTAAATAGTCAAAATATCAAACAAACAAAAAATACAGTCAAACCTGTATTAAGAGGTCATCATTGGGACAAAGAAAGGGTGGTCTTTTAAAACAGGTGACCATTTAAAAGAGGTTCAATTCATTTGAAATTTACAATGACTAGACAAGAAAAATGTGACCTTTTAATACAGGTGACTGCTTAACAGAGGTGATCACATGGGCAGGTTTTACTGTATATTAGAGAAAAAAGAAATAATGGTCCAAATTTTCAACCTAAAAGGTCTTTGTCTTCAGGGGAAAAGAATGTTTAAGAAAAGCACACACCCAATCAATTAAATGACCATGTCTTTAAGGGTAATAACAATATTACCGAACACCGAGCAATCTTCCAAAGGGAAAGGCAAAACTCATAAATTCAATCCAAGACACCCTTCTCCTTCAAACACAACAAGCACACATTCCCATTTACAGTCTCTTTAATAACATATGTTTTTTTTACTACAGTGAATACTGTCTAAACTGAACCCTGAATAAAACGGAATTCCGAAAAAACGAACTTTAAATAAAGTTCCAATGCAGGAAATATTTGCTAATCTACCATGTATAAACCTTACACCTGTTACTATTACTAATCTACCATGTATAAACCTTACACCTGTTACTATTACTAATGGTACTTGATGGAAAAATAAAGATGCATATTTATTTTTATTTTTAGAAAAACAAGCTCATCCTGCAAGAGCAATTAGACCTGATGGAGGAAAAGTGCAAACTGGGAAATTTCAGGGAGAACCGACATACAGAGGTAGGGTATTTGATACAGGAAAATATTACAATAAGTATAGATATTTATTATTTTGTTTTCTCCAAATTCGTTTGTCAATGACTTGATGCAGGCCAATGATTTTCTCTGTGTACTCCACTTTGGTCCACCAATAAATCTCCCCGCCTCGATATAGCTGAAAAATTGTTGAAAGTGGTGTTAAACACCATAACCCTAAACCTTAAGCCCAAATTTGTTAGTTATTGTCCACTATTAGCCACGAGTTGTCATACTGTGAATTGATTTAAATTCATGGATACCAATGTTCTTGATTTGAGGGGAAATTTTGTATTATGTGGATCTCCTGCTACAGATGTTATATGGGGACAAATGTTCAATATCAGTCAGTTTATTGTTACTGACTATAGAAAAAAAATATGGGGACAAATGTTCAATATCAGTTAGTTTAATGATACCCTGACTAGAAAAAAAATATGGGGACAAATGTTCAATTTCAGTCAGTTTATTGATACTTATAGAAAAAAGTCTAAATTACCAATAAACAGGACATATTAACACAGTTTATCAATGTACTTAGAGATACTTTGGTTCTTCAAACAAGATTCCATAAAAAAGTTGGTATGGAAAACTATTCATTGATATTTATTATGAACAGAATGAAAAACAAAAAATAACACCATTAGAACAGTTCCAAAATCTGATAAGAAAATAGTAGACAAAATGATTCCTCTAACACACATGACTGCAAGAAATCCAACTTATTGTAACTATTTACTTTTTATTTTTCAGCCGATTATAAGCAATGGGATTTGAGTAGACAAGAGCCTTATGGTATGAAGGACGCATGGGTAGCCCCAACACAAAGATTTGAAGGCGAGAGTACAATGCACCACGATTACCGCAAATACAATCAGGCAAGACGTCAGGCTATGAGACCAATGGAAGCCACGATTAGATCTGATGCACCATTTGCAGATGATACTGATTATAGAGCAGAGTATAAAAAGCATCCATTACCAGCTAAATATCAACATGAGCGAGAGGGGTACAAACCATCTTCTGCTCCTTTAGATGACCTTACAACCTTTAAACGAGACTACAAGGGCCAACATGGTGATCCCACTAGAAGTTGTAGACCTGATAATGCAGCTTTCTCATCGGGTCAACCGCTAGATGATATTACAACGAATCGCAAAGATTATGTCAAATGGCCAATGGACAAACCGTTTGTACATCATCCTGAAGAATATAGGAAACCTGAAGGAGAAATGTACACCCAAACTACCCATAATGCAACATATAAGCAACTTCCCCTACAGAGAAATCTTGCTGTAAGACCTGTCTCAGCAGGGAAAGCTAGGAATGCACCCTTTGATGGAACAACAAATTATTCTCAAGATTATAAGAAATGGGCATTACAAAGAAATCAGCCACATGCTAGAGAAGAATACCACCCTAGCAATGCGCCATTTGAAGGCATGCCAACCTATAAGGCTCATTACGTTCCACACGGTATCCATCTGACTCAATCATGCCGTCCAGACAACACGGCATTCCAGAGCAATGCTAAATTTGAAGATGGTACCATGTATAGAACTGATTACACTAGAAAGCCAATGATTCCATGCCCATGTCACGACAAAAATCTACCACCAAATAAAGTTATATTGTGTAAAAGGCATAATGTCCCTGTAATGGCTACTGTATCCAAGCTACCTATGACACAAATGCGTACACCAATGGCAGTAGCATAATCTTTAACTTCATTATTTAGCATTGTTTGTCTGTGATATTTATAGGCAGATTCAGATATGGTGGCTCAATTAGGTGCGTCGGAACCTCTTTTATTACTATTAGCAATTTTTTCAAAAACATAGTCCCACGAGAAAAATACATTTAAGTGGCCACCCCTTTTGAACAATCTGGATCTGCCATTGATATTTATAAACTTAATTAGAATATTTTTATAAAAGACATTTTATTGTACATAAAACTGTTTTATATAAAGTAACATCTTATTTATCATTATCATTTACTATTCTGCTGAAATTAGGTGAAAACAAATTGATGTTTTTAGATATATATATGATAATATATACCTTTAACTTATTATAATTTAAATAACATACAAAATTATTTTGCGTAATTTGATTTGATATAAAAAAATATATATTTAAGCAAAACTGTAAAATTTCTTATGTTAATTTTTATTTTTTTGCTCCAAAATGTACGACCGACTCGTGAGCAGAATTTTATTTTAAGAAAGTGACCTTATTTTATTAATACTCTTATTTTGCTGTTGTTATATATGCGTTTAGTGCCATTGTTACTCTGCAATATTCTTGTTAAAACCAATGTTTTGTTAATGAATTTATCCACTTCAAATTTAAATGCTAATTTACGAACCATACAAAAATAAATGGAAACATACAAAATCAGGATAAATGATTCCACTAAATTATTGTATGTTTTGTTTTTCTTTCTAACTAAGAATTTATCTCATTTGTTCTCTGATTAGATTTATTTTTACCCATTTTCATTTTTCAGTAGATATATTCAAAGGTTATGATTAACTTTGGAAAAAAGTAATCTATTTCCATAGTACTAGGAGAGATATATTTGGAATATTTTTGCTACTTGGAGTTAGAATTAGTTTATATTGATGTGCCAACAATATGTACATATAGACGTTGAATAATACTGCCAGCTTAATAGAGGCTTGGAATTAGATATTACATTTTTGGGTAAAAATAACTTTTGAAATAATAATAATTCAATGAAAATGTATTATATATAATTAATTAACAGTGTGATCTGGGTTATACAGAGACTGTCCAGGTTGTATTTATATATTCTTGTGATATCAGACATTTAATTAGATGGGATATTAGGTTTTATGGAGTAAGAACATTTTTTTATTTTCTGCGAAAAGCTTTAAAAAAAATAAGTTTCCAAGGTATCAAATGTTTAGTTTTGGGCGCTAGAATTTTTTGTTAACTAGAATCACTCATGTCATTACATAGAAATGTTGCTTGATTTTGGGAGGAAGGATAATTTGGTGTTATTCATTTTGAACATTTGTGCTTTATTGTGATTTTGCTTTAATGAATGTCAAATTGATGTGGTTTTCAATATAATACTATTGACATATACAAACATTGAGTTGATCTGAAAGAACTGACCATCTCATTTGCAAAGACAAGGTATATATCCTTATATTATTTTTAGGAATTTCCATATTTTGTTAAATAAAGGGCACTTTTTTAAGCAATATGAACCTGTATTAGGTACAAAGCCTTATGTTGAATTCATAGTGATATTCTTAAATCCGTCCATTTCTTTATTTCTTTATATTGATATTCCTAAATCTGTCCATTTTTCTTTATTTCTGTATATTATTTCAATATTTTCACTGTTATTTATATCTGTATTAATCACAATATTGTTTACTTGACAGTTGTTATATAATATTAGTTTTTATAGAAAGGTTTTTTCTATGCTATTTTGTTATAGTCTGTTTATGTTAGAAATATCTTTTATTTATTATTATCACTGTGATATACATTTATATATCTCTGTGTAATGTGTGTAGTATGTCTGATATTGTTTTGCAACAAATTTATGGGCTATTTTTTTTCTGCCTAAAACAAAACTTGCAGTCTTGCCAGGTTTTCAAAAGATATGCATCGAAATTTATTTACCTGAAAATTTTTTAATAATTTTTTTTACTGGTTATGGACCAGAAGTTTTTTTAGATTCTACCAGTCAAGGACCAAAATTTTCTTGATTCTACTGGTCAATAACTAGTAGTTAAAGTATTTGGATTTGATTGGTAAAATACTAAATGTCGCCATCTTTTACACTATTTTAGACAAATTTTACTTATCGGTATATTTGTAAAATATGCCAGATATATATCTTTTTTAGAGATTGCCTTTTGAAACACTGAAAAACAGATTTGAATTTGGTGTGTATGTTGGAGCTTTCAGTAAATCAATGATCAGTTCAATATCCCTAAATTAGCAAAACTAATATTTGATGTAATCTTTGCACCGATATAAACCAAGCTTGAATATGTCATTTTAAAATTTGTTATACTTTTTAAATCCCTCAACCATGTGTTCTGCCTATTAATTTACAAATGTTACTGTTAAACCTTTTCTATGCCTTTTTACACAACAGCTGAATATACAATGGAAGAACTCCATATTTCTGTGCCACTTTACATGACAGCCGAATATACAATTACTATAGATGTAATAGCATTCATATTTAATTTTACATTTTCGAAGATTTTTTTTTGTAGTAAAATTACTTTGAATGATGAGAAACGAACAGGACATTGAGACAAAATGTTTCTAGATAACATGATATTCACATAAATATTAGGTTAAAAAATATTCAGTTTAAATGTTCACTTTGACAGACCATGATAAATCACAACCCTTTTATTTACATTTTTATTGAAAAATATACAAGATGCACAGTTTTCTTCTTTTTTAATGAAATTGTGGAGTGTTTCAGAAAATATTTTTTTTATTTCTTTCTTCTACAATTTTACTTTTTAAAAAAATGTTGAAAATAAGACTTTATAAAGGTAATATAAAAACTTAAAAATCAAAAATTCCACACTGTCGGAACAGCTCCTAAGCCCAACAGAAAAATCGTAGAATGAGGACAGATTTATATCCCTAACACACAAATACATGTACCCCTAATATTGATATACCATTAAAAATTTGATTTTAAATATACATAAAAAAAAAGTATTATGGCCTGAACATTGATTTAGCCACTTAGTTTTTACTTACATGTTATATGATTATATACTACACATTTAGACCTACACAGCCTCATCATTGTCTATTAAATACAGCTTTCATTGTTATGTATATAATTCAATACACAAAAAAGGAGCAAATGTGGATATTATACTTATTATAAAGTAGAAAATAAAGAGAAAAATATACAGTACTTTGTTTATTTTTACCTATACAATGTAATTTTAAAGAATGAAGAGATCATCAAAGATTTTTGCACCTATCCCAAGCCAGGACTTGGATTTACAACTTCATATGTAGTGGTCATTTGTATGTTCAATGATTTGAGGTGAGAAATAGTTATTTCTTTTGTCGATATTGGTAGAATTGTTGGCCATCGCTGTTTTAGCTTTGGTTTCATAATTCTGGACGATACCAATATCTTATTTATCATCAAGTATATTGTACATTTTGGTTTAAACAAATAACTACATCATCATGGTCATGGATGGGTGGATAGTCACATTCTGTTTCAATTCAATACCTAAAGCTATCATGGAATGTCACATTTCTGGTTCAAGACAACTTATAAATTGTCATGGGTTGTCACAGTCTGGTTCAAGCCAATATCTTACTTTTTATTAACTATCACAATCCTGACTGAGCTTGATATATAAAATATCATGGCATATCGCATTTCTGGTTCAAGTCAATATCTAAACTGTCATTGGATGTCATGAAATGTCAAGGCCATGGTGTTTAATGCCTGTACTTTCAACAATATTTCAGTTACATCATGGCTGTCAGTTTTATTGGTGGAGGAAACTGGAGTACCCAGAGAAAACCACTGACTTGTCTCAAGTCACTTATAAACTTTATCACATAATGTAGTATGGAGTACACCTAGCTATGGATGGGATTCAAAATCACAACTTAAGTGGTGATAGTCACTGATTGCATAGGTGATTGTAAATCCAACTACCATATGATAACCACCAGGGCAGTCCCTCATGAAATGTCACATTCCTTATTCAATAGGATTTCACATTATTATAGAATGTCACATTTCTGTTCCAAGTCTGTAAATATCTTATTTATCATGGATTGTTTTTCATGAGTATTTTGTTTTGGAAGTTTTTATTATGGTTTGCATCTAACTGTTTTTGCTATCTACCAGCAGTGCTTCCCATCCAAATACAATTACTATTAAACCAAATTGGCTCACACTTTAAAGAAATGCTCATTTTTTAGCTCAC
>MJUT01046649.1:209137-227136 GCA_002080005.1 Gigantidas platifrons
TTATAATTTGGAAACCAAAATATAAGGACAATTTTGAAGTAAAAAAAGGGGAGTAACTCTGGTTAGATTTGTCGAAAAATCATCATTATCGAACTTGACCTGATACAATTACATACCAAACCTAGTTTCAATCTGACTTTTTGTTCACAAGTTATAATTTGGAAACCAAAATATTAGCAATTTTGAAGTAAAAAAAGGGGAGTAATTCTGGTAAGATATGATTTGTCAAAAAATGATCGCTATCGCACTTGACCTAGATATTCATGAGATACACTTACATACCAAACCTAGTTTCAATCTGACTATTTGTTCCCAAGTTATCATCTGAAAACCAAATATTTAGCAATTTTGAGGTATAAAAAGGGGTACAACTCTAGTAAAAATTGTCGAAAAATTGTCATTATCGAACTTGACCTAGATATTCATAAGATACACTTACATACCAAACCTTGTTTATTTATATTTCGCGCGTGTGAGATCTAACGCAAGCCTGTAGACATCGCATTCTGGTGATCTAGGGTCAAGCAAAATATTGTCCATTCAAATGATCGCTTACGAGCAACTCTCGGTGCTAATGAAATCCATTCGGAATTCTTCCAATGTTATCTAATTCTAAATCAATTCTCTCTTAAAAATGATTTTACACCCCACTTCTTGGAGAACTATTTTGCGGAGGTAAAAATTAAAAAGTTAAAAACGATCACACATCATTTTTAAGAGAGAATTGATTTGAAATTAGTTATTTATTTTCATCTTTATTGATATTTACAATAATTAAAACAATTTTAAGTCGATTTTTTTTACTGTTTCTAAATTTTACAAAAATCTTGTGTAATGAGCGTTGACAGAGATGTTGTGTAGCGTAGCAGGAACGACAACTCTGGATAGAGAATGATATCGACTATGTCGGAGCCCGATTGTTCCGACAACTGTTTACATTTCCGGAGACAAGAAGACGTCTTCAGGTGAAAATTCATAATTTACGGCACAAATCAATGGCATTTAGAAGTCCTCTCACGCCTAGCCGTATTTATCACAAATCAAATATATGTGTGCTTATTATGTGTGATATCAGAGAACGATTTTGATTGGCTGTTCTGAGGGTCGTTACCTTTATTTGGATCTCCTTACATATGCGTGACCCTAGGTCACCAGAATGCGATGTCTACAGGCTTGTGTTAGATCTCACACGCGCGAATATATAAATAAACAAGAGCAAAGTGAGAGATCTAATTTTAATTAGATTGAATGTGAACTTCCTTCCATTGTCACATTTATAGAGCCGCCATATATTTACAAACGATAAATCATATACCAGTAATATGGCCTATATTACTGGTATATGATTTATTGTTTGTAAATGCTTTGGCCATTAAACAACAATAAATCAATCAACAAGAAAATGAAAAGATTGTTTGTATAACTAGTCAGTATTAGCAAATTGGTTCCTGTGGCGATGCATGGTGCATGTTGTCTATGTTAAATACAAAAATTATACATATAGCTCAAACAGGATCACATTCAGTATTAATTAGTTACACTAAGGAGAGTTTGAAGATCCCAAAGTAGTAATCAGAATCCGTAAATGGAAGGACAGACAACGCAATGGCCAAAAGAAAAAGGACAAAAGGACGAACAACGATCTACAAAACAGTACACATAAAATTAAAGATCGATGAACACGAACCCCACTAAAAACCGGGGGTGAAACTCATGTGCTTCCGAAGGGTAAGCAGTTCCCGCTCCACCTGTGGTGCCCGTCGTGTTAATCTAGTTACAAAACCGGTGATAAGTCATGAATGAGGAAAGGACCGTGAAGTGTTTACGACAAGTGGAACATATCCGTGGTCATTTGTGACAGATATTCCATAACGGTCTACCAAGTCATGCTAAACATAGTTACCAAAAACAATAACAGATGTTATATGTATCCAGGCAAAAAAAATATAAAATCTTGCATAAAACTAATGGAGAAAATTTATGGAAACGTTATGCTTACTTTCGGGAAATGGAAACACCGAAACTAAGCTGTTACAATCTAATCAGCAATGTCGGGTTTACCTATAGGTTCGATAGGCTGAAGCCTAGGGCCTCACAATTTAGGGGGCCTCCGGTCAAGGTGTATAATATCATTAACACTGTTATGGGACTTTCATACTTATTGAGTTGTGCTGTCATAACGTACTGTACTTTCTAAACAACTCTTCATGAATTTTCATTACAACGTGAGTCGCACTCCATTTCAGAATATTGAAGAATTTTAAACACTCCTCATCATCTTCGTCTTTATTGAAATTGAGTAAGCACACTTGCATCTTCCTCCAGTCGTGAAGGTGGGGAATTGGGAGGGGCCTCACAAGTAGAATTATCATAGGGCCTATCTTTATCTAAATCCGGCACTGCTTATCAGTCTTATTGGGATGATAATTGGAAAGTTGTAATAAGAATATGTACATGTATCTTATCCATCAAACTACAATAAAACCTGCCTTAAAGGGCACCTCTATATAGCAAATCACTGTCTATAAAGGGCAGCCTGATTTTCCCCATTAATGAATAGTGCATATAATTGTAACCTGTATATAAAGGGCAACTGCTCATAAAGGACACATTTTCAGATTCCCTTGAGTGCCCTTTATAGACAGGTTTGACTGTAATTAAAATTAGATGTTTATTGTATCCTTTTTTTTCAATCACAAAAAAAAAAGAAGATACAACAAACATGACTGCTTCTTCATTTGATGCCAATCTGATATATGTATAGTGTTTGTCAGGAAGAATAATATGTTTTGATTATATAAGATACATTTTTACAGCGAATTTATAGGAAAAGTCAAAATGGAATAAAAAACGATAAAAAAAAAATTTCTGGCATTGTTTTAATGGGAAATGTCAAAAACAGTGAACATACTTCAGTGGGGTTAGTAACCGCCTCGGTGTTGTGATGGTTAGCGTCAACCGCCTCGGTGTTGTAGTGGTTAGCGTCAACCACCTTCGTGTTGTGATGGTTAGCGTCAACCGCCTCAGTGTTGTGGTGGTTAGCGTCAACCTCCTCGGTGTTGTGGTTAGCGTCAACTGCCTCAGTGTTGTGGTGGGTAGCGTCAACCGCCTCGGTGTTGTGGTGGTTAGCGTCAACCGCCTCAGTGTTGTGGTGGTTAGCGTCAACTGCCTCGGTGTTGTGGTGGTTAGCGTCAACCGCCTCAGTGTTGTAGTGGTTAGCGTCAACCGCCTCAGTGTTGTGATGGTTAGCGTCAACCGTCTCGGTGTTATAGTGGTTAGCGTCAACCGCCTCGGTGTTGTAGTGGTTAGCGTCAACCGCCTCGGTGTTGTGGTGGTTAGCGTCAACCGCTTTGGTGTTGTGGTGGTTAGCGTCAACCGCCTCGGTGTTGTGGTGGTTAGCGTCAACCACCTCGGTGTTGTGGTGGTTAGCGTCAACCGCCTCGGTGTTGTGGTGGTTAGCGTCAACCGCCTCCGTGTTGTAGTGGTTAGCGTCAACCGCCTCGGTGTTGTAGTGGTTAGCGTCAACCGCCTCGGTGTTGTAGTGGTTAGCGTCAACCGCCTCAGTGTTGTGGTGGTTAGCGTCAACCGTCTCGGTGTTGTAGTGGTTAACGTCAACCGCCTCGGTGTTGTGGTGGTTAGCGTCAACCGCCTCGGTGTTGTGGTGGTTAGCATCAACCGCCTCGGTGTTGTGGTGGTTAGCGTCAACCGCCTCGGTGTTGTGGTGGTTAGCGCCAACCGCCTTGGTGTTGTGGTGGTTAGCGTGATCGCCGCGTTTGCGATAGAGACTGGATTCGAACCAACGACTATAAATACGTGTACTCAGAGCTTCTCCGCTAAGCATGTGGCATCATGGAATAAGAAAAAAGACTGGTTGGCTCGGAATCGCGATAATGTGTTCGAGTAGAGCCTATGTTGTTTCACTTTTGTACGAAGTGTGTTGGTCTGTACAAACTGGGCATCATCGTCACTTTATCAAAAAGTAACTTTATCTCACCATAATATAGCTGTATTGAATTTCTCACTTGGCGTTAAACAACAATCACTCGCTGACTAAGTGTGACTACATAAAAATGTAGTACTTAAATATACATATACAACGTATGATGGAAGGGCGTATATAAAATTGGTATTTGTTGCTTCTCCGCTTAGCACGCAGGATAAAGGAGAACGAGCAAAGATTGGTTGGCTCGGAATCGACATGGAGCGACATGTCTACCCGCGGACTGTTGTTTCAATGAACTAGCACTATAAAAATCCAACTCAGAGTGTTGGTCTAGAACAAAGCGGACCTCATCATCATCTCAAGAAGAAAAATTGATAATTTTTCTACAAATTTTACCAACATAAATTCTAGTTGAAATTACCTTTCGGCATCTTTCAGATCAAGATATTTTTTTCTATAAAATTTGGCTACACGAACTTTGATATAGGCGTTCCCTAATGGATTATGTAATAATGTCAAAATCTTATTTTGCAAACAATTTTTTTTTCTTTTGCACCGAAGCATCAAGACGCACGATAGATACAAAAACAAAATTTGGTGAAATAAAAATTCCCTTATTAAATTTGATTAATATCTGTTAGTTGGCAATCCAGATATATATCACAGGTTTATTTTGTTTCTTTAACGGAAGCAGGTGCCCGTTGATTTGGATTCATTTCAATTTAAAGATGTATCATGCAGACATTGTTACATTAAATATTAGTAACAAAACAGATGCTCAAGATCAGATAATTTTATTTCATCAAGTGAATCAGGTACATGTACAGCCTTTGAAGGTAAGACTTCTAATATATTACAAAATGTATTACAAAACTATATGGTAGCAAGATACATCATTTCATTTATCACTGATTTGTTCTTCCTTTTGTTTTGTTTTTTTTTAATGTGTAAGGGTAATAATATATCAAATTCGAAAAAAAAATGTCATTTTGAAAACAAAAATTACATTAGAATAAAATGGTAAATATATGCACAGAAAAAGAAATCATAAATTAATAGTCGAAGCTCGATGACACCACAGATTTATATACATGTATGTTTATTTTCAGTAAAATCTCTTCATTATTTCATGTGTTTTTACCTTTATTTAACGTGTTCGTTTCCACATCCAGACAATTTCATGGTACTAACAGCAGCATACATGTGCCCACCCCATATACTCTTATACGTTATTGGTGTTGAATTTCAAAATATATGATTGATTGATGTTTAAGGTCCAGCGAGCAATTTTTCAGCTATATTCAGGACGATCAAAATATAAGCAAAACATATAATACGGAAGTAGGTAAACACTGAAATATCACACATCTGGGAACACAAATAAATGCAGTTGTTCTTCATCTTGCACTCGCTGGTCAATGATGAGGATGCATTATATCTCAAGTGAGTACGACCTATAGCATGTGTTGTATATGTATCGTTGTTCCCTAATCGATCAAAGAAGTCTGAAGATGGTCGTAATTTAAAGGACAGATAATGCAAAAAAATGGACAAAAAGACAAACAACATTCGACAAAATACTACACAGAAAACTAAAGACTGAGGACACAAAGCCCATTGAAAACGGATGTGAACTCATGTGCATCGAAAGGGGTTTAGTTCCTGCTCCAATGTTGGCACCCGTCGTGTACCTTTTGTTAAATACCCTGTTTTAAATCATGAAGGAGGAATGGATGTGGGTGTGATTACCACAGACAGAACATATTATTGCCATTTGTGATACAGATATACCGTAATGTTGATGACATCAGTTTCACATTTGTGATACAGATATACCGTAATGTTGATGACATCAGTTTCACATTTTGCAACCCTTGGTTCAGTAGCTTCCTCGAAACTATAATGAAGAAATTAAAATGCAACTGTACATATAATATCGGTAGTATATGATTTGACACCATACGCAAATTGGCGCATAGACGATTACTTAAATATTACAAATGTCTTCAACACAAGTACATCGTTTTGACCTCTTGTTTATGACTCCCCTCCCCCTTTTTATTTTAATAGAATATTACACACATGTGTATAAAGTACATTTTGTAACTTAGAATTAAAGTAAACAGGTCTAATATCTAATAATTATGGTATCACTATTTCGTTACAGGATGAACAAAATTCCACAGAATAGGAAGGAAGATCCAACAAGAAAATGGCAATGCTTTGCTCTGCTTCTGTTGTTGTTTTCTTTCTTCGTAATTATTGGAATGGCTACAATAATTGTTTATTATGAAATAATTCAACACAGGAATCAAGATGTACAAAACTGGCCAGTTTCAGTGAACATTGATTCCGGAGGGAATATCTTGTATCAAGATCTCACTTCCGACGAGATGGAATATATCAAACACTACATAATGGGTGAGCCATCGTTCAATATGAACGCAAATACAGAATACCGAATGGACATGAGTTACCTTTTCCTGGCGGAACTTTATTTACCAAACAAGTCAGAAGCAATAAATTACCTACAATCTAAGCTGAAAACACCCTCTAGAAATGCCAGAATTGTTTTATTAAGAGGTGACCTTCAACCCTCTCTTGTAGAAGAATATGTGATTGGTCCTTTGACCAACATTTCATTCCATCGCTTACTTGTCTCCAAACATTACCAGAAAAGTGTTCCATTTTTGTTTAGACCATTCTCAAAGCTTGACAATTCCTCTATTAACAAACTCATACTAGATTTAGAAGAAACTATAGGACATATTCTAAGAAACAGTTATGAAGCAAGTTTCTTCAATTGTAATAATCATTGTCTTAAATTAGGATATTTTTCTCCAATGTCGCCATCTGTTTCCGGTAAAGATTTTCGATTGGTGTGGTACTGGACACACCACGACGTAGACAAATACTTACTATATCCGGTTGACCTATTTTTGTTAATCAACATGACTGGTAGTGAAAGTACACTTTATAAAGTTGAGAAAGTATGGTACGGAAGTAAACTCTTTAATTCCCCAAGACAGTTGGCGGAAGAATACCAAAAGGGAATGACACAAAAATCGTATATGCCATACATAAACAAATTTCGAGACGCCCCACAGTTTACTGGGCATCAACTGAAACCACCTAGGTTGATTTACCCAGATGGGAAACGTTTCTTGGTTCACAATAACCATGTCAGCTATCGAGGTTGGAATTTCGATATTCGAATGTCTACAACGACAGGACCATCCATTTTTAATGTTAAATTCAATGACGTATCATATGCCTATGAAATAAGTTTGCAAGAAATATCAGTTTTTCACTCAGGATACAAGCGCTGGATACGATATTCAGATATCAATTATAGTGGATTTCTACTTGGTACAAAAGTAAGGGAACTTGTTCCAGGAACTGATTGTCCGGAGGTTTCAACATTTATTCACAATACTCATGTCTTTGAGGGAAGTTTCAATAGAAAAACCTTCCGCAATTCGTTCTGTGTGTTCGAGCAATCGACTGGTATGATTTTAAGGCGACATTATTCGTCTGTATATTCTGGTTTAGAAGATATCACACTTGTAGTAAGAACAATATTATCAATACACAACTATGACCACGTGTTTGATTTCATTTTTCATCAAAATGGCGTCCTGGATGTACGAACGTCATACTCTGGTTTTCCACTTCCGACCGTATACAGTCCAGAGGAGGATCGACACGGGTTTAGAATACGAGATGAACTTTCAGCAAACATCCACCATTATTCCTGTCATTTTAAAGTTGATTTAGATGTTTTTGGTAGAAAAAATCGTTTTGAAACGCTAGACATCGAGACAAAAACTCACGACGGTGATTGGATTATACAAGCGAGTACTAAATACGAACAATTAAAATTTGGACGATCTTTAAAAATGACAGAAACTCAAGCTTCTTTTAGACATAGTGATAAAACCAAGAGTAGATATATCTTCTACAACAAAGATCACGTAACCAAATATAAAGATCCTAAGGCTCTTAGACTTGAAATAAAGACTGATGGCAATCCCTATGCAAATGACGGCACTGGAAATGAAGCGTCTGTGTCTTGGAAAAGATACATTTTAGCAGTATCTAAACGCCACGAGGATGAACCATCTAGTAGCTCTATTTATTCGATGTGGGATGCTAAGGAAACTGTAGTTAATTTTCAAAGTTTCCTGGATGACAATGATGGTATTATTGACCAGGTATGTTATTTTTTATTTATAGTTTTTTGTTTTTTGTTTTGGTTAAACCAACCTTTTCATTCACTTTTATTTTATTTACATGTAGCATTGGATTTCTTGTTTAAAATATATATTATGGACATTTTGAAGATGCCAAAAGCGGTAATCAGAAAGCGCGAACAGATACCATAGTGACCTATAGAAAAAGACGAAACGACAAACAATGGTACCCGTCCACTAAACACTTCACATAAAATTAAAGATTGACAAACACGAATCCCGCTTGTATCTTTCATTCGTTGTACATAAAGCAAAGTTCAACCACTACAAAGAGAAGCTAAATGTTGGATCTGGAGAGAAAAGGGTCTCACTCATTGGAAATTGATTTTGATTTTATTTATTATGTTTAACTCCACTTTCGGCAATATTTCAGCTATATCATGGCGACCAGTTTTAGTGGTGGAAGAAGCTGGAGAGAACCACCGACTATGGGCAAACAACTGGCAAACTTTATCACGTGCGACTGTGAATCGAGGGCACCCTTTTTTGTCATTTACAAAGCCGTGCGCGAACCCACGCCGTATTGGTGATAGGCTTGTATGAGTTGTTAGGTAAATGCAACTGCCTAACGCAATGCGCCACCTCTATTTGGTAATAGAATAAGGCCACAGAGTAACCGAAAGTCATGAAAAACATATAAAGAGACAAACTTGGTACAAAAGGACTCAGACCAAACAAACAAAAGCAAGAAGCAAGAAAACAAGTAACACGAATGCCAAAATAAAACTGCATCGAAGAGGATACTCCAGTTGACCTAACCTGTAAAACTGGAATACTGTTGAGAGGGTCCTGGTGGCTCAATGAGTTAGGTAGTTGGATTACCTAACAACTCATACAAACCTAACACCAATACGGCGTGGGTTCGCGCACGGATTTGTACATTGCAAAAAGGGTGCACTCGACTCGCAGCCGCAAGTGATAACGTTTAGCAGTGGCTTGCCCATGATCGGTGGTTCTCTCCGGGTACTCGGCCTTTTCCACCACTAAAACTGGTCGCCATGATATAGCTGAAATATTGCTGAAAGTGGCGTTAAACACCAAAAATCGATCAATCAATCATGGAATATTGTTGACCATGATAGCAGCGTTAAACACTCTATGTTTTGTCACATACCCTACGTGTTAAGGTTTTCAGACGTCTACTGGGGTTTATCGACCAATTCGTTAAAACTGTTTGGGCTTTCTTCCCAAACCTCCATATCTATAAACGTATGTGTTTCAAATATAACAAAATTTTCATTTTAGGATTTGGTTGCCTGGATAACCCTTGATGCAACACATATACCACACAATGAGGACTTTCCTACAATGTCAACGACCAATAATCAACAATATTTTACTCTTAGTCCATTTAATTTATTCTCAGAGGACCCATCTGCAAATTCCCCAGACACGGTAACTAATGATGGGTAGCAGCAGAAAGCACTAGTATTTAGAAACAAGACAATGTTCCTCATATCTATCTTTTTGATAGAGGAATGCTAATATATTCTATTTTTATTTCAAAACTGAAAAAATATTTAGTATCCACTGCGATTATGATATGATACACTGATTATTTTTATTCGGGGAAAGATATCATGCTTGTGCACAGAAATATCAACAAGATTATTATCTATGCACTGTCAAAATATTGAAATAGATACAAAGAAATATATATTTGTAGAACGTTTCTTTTATATTGCAACCAGAGGCTCACGAGAGCATGTATCGCTCACATGCTTATCATCTTTTTAAGATGGAAAAAATTGTGTAGTTTCTGATAAAAAGCTTTTATTCATTTTCACACGAGGGTCCTTTGTAAAAAAAAAAAGTCATGTGGTGATGGCCATCTTGGATTTCTGATCCCTATGAACAAGAACTTGTTTCGGTTTTCCCATTGTGTGTAGCAACATTCCAGACGCACCTGCATATGTAGTATCTCTTAGTTGATCCGATATCCCAGAGCTTCCTATCAGGAGTAGAGGGTTACTGCTAACGGGGAAGCTACTGAACCATTGATTAGGTTGAAGGCAACTCTTCGAATGTTTTACGGTCGCAACCGTGGCTTGGTTGACCGTTGTGGAATATCTGTGTCACGGGTGACTACGGGTGTGTTCCACTTGTCGTTTGCACTTCCTGATCCTTCCCCATTCATCACTTATCGCCGGGTTTATGGTTGGAGTGATGTGACGGGTGCCACTGGTGGAGTGGGGGATGCTTTACCTTCCGGAACTCCTGTATTCGCCCCGGTTATTGGTGGGGCTCGTGTTGTTCGATATTTAGTTTTCTGTGTAGATCATTGTTTGTCCTTTTTTTCTTTTGGCCGTTGTGTTGTCAGTCCTTCTTCTGTTTGTGGACTTTGGATTACCCTTTTGGTATCTTCAAACTCTTCTTGTACAAGTTTCAATTCAGTCATGTCTATGGTTCCAAAAGTATTTATTCATTTTCTTATAGAGTCGCCACTATCGACCATTTGTCTTTAAAACTAAGTCCTACTTTGGCAACCATCTTGGATTTCAGATTCATATACAAAATGCCCACTTGATAAGGGATCACCCAATGACCATTCATGCACATTTTGAGTTCAATCATGTTTGTAATTTATAAATGAAAGCTTTTATTCAATTTCCAGTGTTGTTCTTTGTTAAAAACTAAATCCATCTTGGAAAGTGGTTCTGATATTTTTGAGATCTCAGTCAATCGGAACAAATTGTTGAATTTTCGATCAGCATCAAAAGTTCAAACTCTGTAGAATACAAACCTAATGAATATTCTTGTCAAGTTTAGTTTCAACTGGCTAAGTAGTTTTGGAGAAGCATGAAATGTCACAGAAAAGTTTATTGACAACAGATCCAATTTTTAACATCATAGCAACATTAAACTCTACAGAAATGCATTGGTGGCATAATCAGGGGCAGATTCAAGGGGGGGGGGCGCACCCGGCACGCCTCCCCCCCCCTAAAATTGGAAAAAATATCTGTTTTTTCGTTAAATCGTGATTTTTTTCACACGAAATACCCCCAAAATTGTTTTTTTAAGTACGCACCCCTAAATTGAAATCCTGGATCTGCCCCTGATAATGGTTAGCTAGCTCGCATAGAGTGTGGTAAATCATGGGTTCAAGCCCTGGTTGGGTTAAACCAAAGACTATATAATTGGTATCTCTTGTTTCTCTGCTACGTACACAGCACTAAGGAGTAGGAGTAAAGACTGGTTTGCTCGGAATCAGAATAATGTGTCCGAGTGGAGCAACATGTCTACCCACGGACTGTTGTTTCAGTGAGCTAGCAATATAAAGATCCAATTAAACATGGTGGTTTAGTTCAAAGCGGACATCATCATCAATAATTCATTGAATGTAACTTGTTCTTGCCATAATATAGCTGAAAAATCGCTCATTTGGTGTGAACAATAATCACTCGCTTGCTTACTTAACTTCTGACGTGTTTTCTTAGAAAGCTGGTAAATTATATTCAAACACAGAAAGGAAGAACACCACGATATAGCTGAAATACTGCTAAAGTTGGCATTAAACACCAATCAATCAATCAAAAATGAAAATTTGTTTTTTATTTGCTTTATTTTCTACTTATGATATACATACTGACATTTCTTTTCTTTTGATAAAGATTGTAAAATTCAACTGAATTAAAAAAAAAAAAAGAATTAAATCTATAAATAAAAGATTGTTATTGTAAATAATACTAGATAAGGCTGTTAATATAGCTATACAAAAAATGCTTTAATTTGTAAAATAATTACAAAAATAAATTGTAAAAATATCATAAAAAATATTGACTTAGAAAAATACACTGAATTTAGAAATGCAATTGTGAACTTTTAAAAAAATAGCTTATTTTATGTGCTAATATCAGTCAGTTTTATCTCTATGTACAAGATTTTGTTTAATTACTCTAACGTGAAAATTCATTGGTGGAGAAATATATGAAAAATAATAACATAAGAAAAATGTTTATAATCAAACTTTGGAGATTTTCTAAATCATTATTTAAAATGAATTAAATGCAATGTCAATTGCAAATCTGTAAAATATATTTTTTTTAAATGCTTTAATGAAATCAATTCACTAAAAATCAGCAAATTTGAGCATTTAAAAATATTGATTTATGTAATGTGGGGTAAAGTTCATATTTAAATTGCTAAACAAAATGTCTATTTCATATTGTTTCAGATTGTCAAAGTATGTTTATTATATGATTTTTAAATAACACTTTTTTCTAAATAAAATTATTATTCATAATAACTAAAATATTTTTAAAAAAAAATTCAATTTCCATAACTTCCAGTCAATTACAAATCTGATATATATATAATAAATATATTTATTGTTTCATAAAAAAAAAAGAGAAAAAACATTGTTAATACTGTTCTCTGTGGAACTGCAACGGGACGAGACTTTAATATGAAAATTAAAAATATAGTAACATAAATAAATAGAAAACAATAACCAACGTCAATTACTACCTGAATATATAACTTGTTACACCTCAACAACAAAAGCCTCAACAACTTTTACATGTTATTCAAACTACATGTATATTATTACTGAATCAGAATAAATTAAATCTGTTTCTATAGAAACCAACATAATGTTACTAATTGATAATTGGAGTTAATTAACATAATCAACTATTTTTATTGACTATTTGGATAATACAAAGATTGTCATTTTCACTGGAGAAATTAAATTAAACTGATTCAATATTTACGGTAACATGTTCAAAGATAAACTACACAGACAACAGAGTCCATACAGAAAAAAAAGCATTTTTATAATGTTTGGCTTATAAATATGGCAGTACACTTGAGAATAAGGATAATAGAGCTTACACATTTATTAAAAATTGCAAAATTGTGGTTTCACTATTTCTAAATATTGTTTTAAAAATAAAGCTTTGAAATAAGGCTAAATAAATAAATATCATTAGAAAAAACAAATATGACAGAATGTTAATTTGCATACTCTCGCATAATCAGCAGCTTAATGCATGGTTGAAAGGTGACGTGCATCTTCTTTGTTGATGAAAAAATTCAGAAGAAATGTGTGCTACATGAATGTATTAATGAAAAGTTAAAATAAATAAAAAGTAATCTGTAGAAAGTTCTTTTTTTTCTTATGCCAAGTATGAAATCAAGGGGATATGACCCCAAAAAAAAACAGAATCTGACAAGGTGCATTTTCCTAAAACAAAGGATATTTATCCTTGTAACTATCAAGGTGCACTGTCCTAACACTGGATATTTATCCTTGTAACTATCAACAAATCATATTAGATACCTTTGGCACATCATATCTTATTTTTCAACTAGACTACTTTTATTTATGTCAAGAAAATGACGGAACAATAACAATAATCATAAACAACAAATAAAATTAAAGCTATTTTTTTTTTATATAAAATGACAGTATGCTAAAAATTTTCAAATATTGGTTTCATTTCATAATATATTGACAACTTTAACTCGGCTATAATAATACATACTGGTAATGGGAATTTGAATATTACAAAAATTCAACATAAATCATAAATACACATATGTACATAATCGATGCTTCATTTGTTATATATATATATGTATATATATTATTAACAAAATTCATCATCATATTTCTTATCACAGAATACAGCATTGACAGAGCTTTTTTTTTATATAAAAAAAAATAATAACTATTCTAAACTACAATTATATATGGGTGCTATCGAACAATTTGCAAAAATTCAAAGAAAAAATTAATAAAAAAATTTAATAAAAAATGACATATCTAGATTTGGTCTTTTTAGTTCTAAAATATTATATAATAATAATCCTTTAAATTAAACATGTGGAAATAACAAAAATATCAAAAATATTAAACTTTAAACATAAGCCTATGAACGTCTCCATGATATATTCTGTACATCTTGAAATAGAATTGGGCTTAATTACAATTTTGTCTATATAGTATACAACATAAATGCCGAGATGATTTTGGTGGTAAAGATGAGATTTATATAAATGTATTGTATGTGTCTTATCTGTATCAAATGAAAACAATATACACAGCAGCACTTATTATTGCAAAACAGACAAAATAACTAATAATTTTATTACAAGAAATAAGAGTATTTTTCGTAAAGAAAATATTGGTTACAGAATGTGCGTAATTTTGTTTGATAACAGTTAGACTTCAGTCAATCTATTTTCTAACTTACCAAATACCTTTAAACATTAAAACAATTTTTTTTTAATTATGAATTCAGTAGTGATCAAATTTTGTTATTTAAAATACAAAAATTCTACTGAAATTTTTTTGCTAAATTTATATCGTAATTAATTTTCCCCCCATATAATTTAATTTCATATCCCTATACTCGGGTATCTCCTGTGCAAAGTAGTGAGTTACATTCAAAATATCTTAGAGATTTTAATTTTTGCACTGAATTTCTTGACAAATCCAATTTAAACAATTATAATTCTTTATGCTACTTGCACTGCCCTTCCCCGAGGTAATTCAGAAACAGTTTGTGTTATATTATGCTTAGCACAGGTAACATTGCCAGCATTTGAATCGTAACATGGGCAGGGTGGTCTTGGCTTGGGTACGTAATCTTGACGGTACATGGTACCATCTTCGAATCTGGCACTACTTTGTAAGGCAGTATTGTCTGGTTTGAAGGAACGGCTAGGTTGTATACCATGTTGAATGTAGTGGGCTTTCTGTGTAGACATCCCTTCAAATGGAGCATTGTTGGGTTGATAGCCTTCTCTAGCATGTTGCTCTACTCTTGGTACCTGCCATTGCTTGTAATTTTGTGCATAATTTGTTGTACC
This sequence comes from Gigantidas platifrons, assembly GCA_002080005.1. Lineage (NCBI taxonomy): Eukaryota > Metazoa > Mollusca > Bivalvia > Mytilida > Modiolidae > Gigantidas > Gigantidas platifrons. The sequence continues at coordinate 224,150 of MJUT01046649.1, forward strand.
GTCAAAAGGCATATTATTGGCTTTTCCTGCAGAAGTTGGTCTAACCGGTACATTTTTAGAAAGAGGCAATTCTCTGTATACTGAATTGTGGGTAGTTTGCATGTACATGTCCCCTTCAGGTTTCTTGTAACCCTCTTGTACGTGGACATATGGCTTAGAAGCTGGGTATTTAATATAATCTTTGCGATTCGTTGTTAAATCTTCTAATGGTACACCTGATGAAAAAGCTACATTTTCTGGTTTGAAACTTTTCGTAAGTTCTGAAACTGGTCCCCTGTAATCTCTTTTAAATGTTGTTACATCATCAAACGGCACACCAGGTGCTTTGTATATCTCTCTTTCCCGTACAAATTTTGGCTGGAGAGCGTGAGGTTGATAGGACTGTCTGTAATCTGTATTGTCATCAAATGGAGCATCTGATAATTTGGAAGCTTCTTGTGGCCTCATTGACTGACGAGGAGGCTGGGCATATTTACGATAATCATGATGCATTGTTGTCTCCCCTTCAAACCTTGCTGTTGGTTGTTGCCATGCATCCTTACTAACGTAAGGTCCTTGACGACCAGACATATCCCACTTTTTATAGTCAGCTGAAAGAAAAACATTATGTATTAATGGAATGACATCATCAATATTTTTTATTCATTAAAAACAAAGGATAATCACAAAATATAGCTTTACTAAATATATCTGTCAAGATTTTTTCAGTACAAACACAAGAACTGTTACTTTATTAAATATCAATCAAACATTTTTATAGCAAATGTTAGCTGTATTTTGTTTCAACATGGAGAGGTGTACTCGATACTATATGTCATTCCAGATCTTCACAGGGAATATGAACCCGTATCCCCTGTGAAGCCCGAATAACAATTATATTCTGTTATAGTCTTCTTGTACCAATATTAAAGAGTATTTCACTTTCAGTGTGAGATGCAAATCTTTTTTTGTTGACATTTTAGCAGACGATAAATTACTTGTTATCTCCCTTGTTGAGTACAAAGACAAATTGGGACGGAGATGAAAGATTCCGTAAAATGCATCTTTTTATAAAAAGTTTTATTCAAGATCTTTTTATTTATGTTTTAATATTTTTATGTTAAAACAAATATATGAAGCGATAAATAGACACCATTTTGAAACTTTTCAATATTCCCGTCCTTACCCATGGAATACGTTCTGATATCCCCGTCTTGATTAGCCAATCAGATTGTATGAATTCATTGGATACTTTACTTTAACAGAATATAACATTATATGCTTAAGTTGTCAGTGACTTGCGACAGGTGTGTGGTTTTCTCCTGGTACTCCGGTTTCCTCCACCAATAAAATTGACCGCCACGATATAACTGAAATATTGTTGAAAGTGGCGTTAAACATCATAACCTAAAACCCTTTTCCCTGTTGAAATGTTTCAAATTTTCACTATACAAATCAAGACAATTTGTAGACAACTATACAATTACCCACATTTCATTTTTTTTTAATTACTTACATGCATATGTTGGTTCTCCCTCAAATTTTCCACCTTGTACTTTTTGTCCATCATGTCTAATTTGAGCAGCGGGTGGAGCCATTTTCTCTGTAAAAAAACCCAAAAACAAATAATGTATAATCTGAAATATTCGAATTCATACAAAATGATTGCTGAATAACAATGCTGTCACCTGTGTCCTAACTCCAACAATAATAAAGCATACCACTAATTCTATTTCATGTGGTTTCGTGCATGGTCCTGAATGTCTAAATGAGGTGAAGGTCAGAAAACATAATGACTGGCAAACATGTGCATTCTATAATGAAAGTGAAAACAAACATTTTATTCGCTGCTCATCACTGGATCGTAACATATGTATTTGATTGGCTGCATCAACATCGAAGAAGACCAATCATCATCATCACTATTTTGTAATTTATGTATTTGATTGGCTGCTTCACCAATCTAAGAAGACCAATCATCATCAAGGGATTGTAACATATGTATTTGATTGGCAGCTTCTTCATCTAAGAAGACCAATCATCACCACTGGATAGTAATCTATGTATTTGATTGGCTGCTTCACAATCTAAGAAGACCAATCATCATCACTGGATAGTAATATATGCATTTGATTGGCTGTTTCACCATCTAAGAAGACCAATCATCATCACTGGATAGTAATTTATGTATTTGCTTGGCTGCTTCACCGTCTAATAAGACCAATCATATCATATTTTGGAAAATAGACTTACTAGTGTATTCCTTATTATAAGATGTCATCCCTTCCATAGCGCCATCTGGTCTGTGATACTGATCTGGTACCCGTACAAATGGCTTCTCTAGAGGATGCTTAATATAATCTTGTCTACAATATAAACAAAAAATTAATAGATCACTGAGATAGTACTAATTACTTGAAGAAAAAAGAATACAAATCAATAAAATCATTACAAAATATCCCATGTCATGTGACAAATATTTATATGGTAAAAAAATTATTCTGAAATGTTCATTAAGGATTGATCTCAATTTTTTTTTGGTTCATGAAGAAATAAACTAAAAAATGTGGTACACAAGGGGTGTGTACCACATTTTTGAGTTTATTTCGAATGAACCGAACAAAAAATTGTGATCAATCCTTATAAATTAATTCCCAATTTTTTTTTTTTTTTCCTAAAAATATTTTGACAGATAATAATTGCTTAAAAAGAATTAAAATTAAAAAAAATTCCCAATTGAGACCCCAACAATGTGACTTCCGGTTAAAAAATGTATCTATGACATGATGGCTAAAAAATTCTAACCAATCAAATTCAAGCAAGAGTTATGTTCCTTTTTCATTGTAAGTGTCATCAACATAATTTTATATACGTACTGTAATACCCGAAATATATGATTATGAGCGTACCTGATGAAGGTTATTGCAGAAATGTGCTCACTAAATTTGATATTTATGGGGTTTTTTGGGGGGGGGTTTTTATATTTTTTTAATAAAAAAAAAAAAAAA
>MJUT01046649.1:227161-262651 GCA_002080005.1 Gigantidas platifrons
TTGGAGCAATATTTGAATTCACAAAAGTGAATTCAAATATTGCTCCAATTTTCAGCTCTAGAGATATTATCTTGTGAAGTTACATGCTTTGTAAATGAATACATAAAATATATATTTTAAGAAAAGGAATTTAAAGCATTCTACTAGATGGAGTAATGATTGACAGATATTGGCACCACACCATCATAACAATTGCAACCTTTAGTTACAATCATTAGACCTCACTATGTTTAACAGTTACTGAGTTTTCAAACTCTATTATTATGACATTAAGTGAAAAGTAGTTAATGTTTAATAGACAATCAGAAGTAAAACCAATCACAAAAATAAGAACTACTCCCCTCACAAAGATCAAATTAAAAAAAAATATATATTGATCTGTACAAGACAATTGTTGTCAATGTTTCATGTTAGTAGAAATAAAAATGTAAATACAGTGAGACCTGCCTAAACCAAACCTCTTTAGGTCAGCCCATTGTTCATTAATATGTTGCTCATCTGAGTGTCCACGGTAGCATTACCCAAATGCATATATGACCAGCCTGCCTTTGGTAAACAACTTAACATGCAATTGAAACCGTGGCAGTTTGGTATGAACATTAAATACCGGTATGTAATTGTGATTGAGCATAACTGGATGCTACCCCTTTATCACTCCTCACGATGAGCCCCGGTCCTCCGGCCCAAGACCAGTAAAACTTTGTTCGGACCAGTAAATTTTTCAGTTTTTATTTAGAACTATAACAAAAATTCAAGAATTTGATTTGGACCAGTGGCAGTAAATTCAAATGTTCATTTCGAGTTCTGTTTATTTCAAACCTTTAATTCTAACTCTCATTTTTTGTTTACCTGTTGGTTGTTCTATCTTCAAAGTTTCCACTTTGCATAGCCTCAGCATTTGGTTTGAAGCTTTCTCTAGGATAAAGTGCATGCTGTTTGTATGTTTGGTTGTATTCTGTTGACTTGGAGGAAGGGTCTCCTCTGGCAATGACATCTGTGTGTACATGAGGCTTCCGATGTTTCCTGTCAACAAAATAGAAATTGAATATAACAATAAACATATATATTTCTTGTGTACTGAGCTACTTTTTTCTGAAGACATCTTTTTTTTTAATTTAAGGGGAGATAATTAATAAACTACTGTAGCTTTATAAATGCAATCTGAACAATATGCTTATGAAAATAAAATATATAATAAATCTTTTTAACTTTCTATTTCTGAGATATTTATAGTTATTAACACACTTGTTTATATATAAATTGAAACTTTCTAGGTCTCAATGTTATAAAAAATTTTATATTTAATCCTAAATCTTCTTAAGAATATATAAGGCAGTCAAATTTAGTTCTCGAGTTCTAAATTATAGGTTATTTTAATCAAATTAAAGGGTACATTTTCAAACAAAATAAATTATTAGGGTTAATCTTAATAATCTTACGGACTTGAATTTAAAACATGTCGTTAAAATTAAATTTTATTCCATGACGCGGATCATTAGCCATTATCCTGATAGTGTTAAAAGTCAACCGTGCCACAAGTATACGGTTAAAACACTGTGCTTACATGAGGCCAATAAATTTAAATCTCTCAAATTTAATACTGATACCGATAAAAATATTAAAAAGGACATTGTATTGTTTTTTTCCAACTGTAGTTTACGGTTACAATGTACCAGAAATTTTATATTTTAAAACTAGAACTACAAATTATACAATCATATTGATAATTCTAAATTAGGTTACCGCCAGGACAAATTCACAGTAGAGTGAAATTTGTATTCTAAAACTAGAACTGTACATTAAAACTATGATAATTAAAACCATGACATTATTTCTATATCGGATCACTGCCAGCTAGGTCAAATTCACAGTAGAGTGAAAGCCACTGTTAAAACTACCCAAGCCTCCTTTTGGCTGGATGATGGTTAACTTAAGTTAGAGCAATATGTGTCAATATTTCTACAGACTTTCGTGAGCATTTCTTAAAACAAATTAAGGCAAAGATTGTTTTTAGTGATTGTCCTAAATTATGATACACTAATTCAGACAAAACAGGAAAATGTGTTAATGTTAAACAAATATTATCCAGGGGGGGGGGGGGGGGTATTTTGCTCTATTGTTGACATGAAAAAGAAGAATTCACTAAGGAAGGAATTCCTTTCTTCCCATTTCCTATTTTCACTAAATATATACAAATTTGAATGAGGTTCCAAATACGATTTTGTAAAAACGGTTTAAAATCGTAGAGGATCAGAGCAAATACTACATCCATATTATGATTGATGTTGTTTTAATAATATGTGTACTCTGTATCTCATTGTCTTTAACTCGTTATTCAACCTAATTCAATTTCGAACTATTTTTATTTTGTTACTTTTAAACAATAATATTATATTAGTGTATTCAACACAAACTGGCATAAAAATAAAACACAAAATTTCCAAGAGAAATATGTCAGATGCTCCTGATTGTACCCATTCAGAACAAGGGGAAAAAAATCTGTATTACTGCTAACATTCTTGGCTCAAAAGGGTAGGCAGGCAAAGTTTTTCTTTTAACTTTTACCTAGATTATACAGCACAAGGATCTGGTTATTAATATTGTTAGTCTAAAAATGGTGATAATAATTTGACAGTATAGGCATTAAAAATGATGGTCAGTAGGGTTAGCGGGAATACAGGTATTTTTTTTTGCCTCATATGATTTTGTGGGAGAGTTGGCTAAAGCAGTTTTATCATCCTGACAGTCTATTTCAAGATTTATTACCATATGAATTTGTTTTTCATTTTTAATATCTATCATAATTTGATGAGATTTGAAATCGGTGATATGAGGAAAATAAGCAAACCAATGTAGAAAAAAATGATTTTTTTTTCAATTTACATACACTTGTCCTGAACCACTTTTTTTTAACCAGCTTAGTCTTATATTGACTCATTGATTGAGTAAAACTACTCAAGATCAGACATAAGTTTCTTTGAGAAAATCAGGCATGATCTATCAGTCATTATGAATTTTGCACTTAGAATAATGAAAAGAAAGCTTAAAGTGTTTGTGATGGTCAACATTTCCAACAATATCAACAAAATGAACAATTGCCTCCCACCTTATCTCAATGGACACTCAAAAGACCACAACATATGACATAGGAAATCCAAGGCCTGGCTTAGAACAATGCTTTCAGTGAGTGGCAACAAGCTGGCAAAAAAACTAATGCTTTCAGGGGCGGATCCAGGATTTCAAGTTGGGGGGGGGGGGCGCAAAACAATCATACTTTTTCCAATTTTAGGGGGCACGTGCTGGGTGTGCCCCCCCCCCTTGGATCCGCCCCTGGCATTGTAGGTGGATTCCTACAATCCAGAGCTAGTAGAATAAAACAATCTTTGCCAGAATTAGAAATAAATCCTTGTAAAGTACACACAAGAGTGACCACGGTTTGCATATTCCCGACCCATTTAAGTTTTATATCAGCCATGTCTTTTCTATGTAAATCCAATTAATGAATTATTAATGCATTTTTTGTGGTATGAGTTGACATGGATTGGTATGAGTTGACAGTGGTACTAGTTAACTAGCTACCAAGTTGAACTTAGCATGAATGTATCAGAGGCAGATTTAAAATTCGCATTTTAGCATATGTTACAAAACGTTAATTAAGCAGTTTGTGATATCATTCTAAAAAGATCTACCATTGATAAATGATCAGTATACTGTCCGTCCGGATGAAGCTTTTCGTTTCACTGTTGGTTCATTCATTGAAAACGTATGATTCGTTCTTGTTTATAGACAAACAAAGGCAAATATGTTTAACATTAATGCTGCATGAAACGATTCTGATTATCTAATTTAGTTAAGTTAGCCAATCAGAAATCAACAACAAGTTCATGTCTTGACAATTTCCGCTTTTGTTTGTCTATAAACAAGAACGGTCGAATCATACGTTTTCAATGAATGAATCAAACGACGAAAAGAAAAGCTCCATCCGGACGGGCAGTTATTAACTAGAACAACCCAAAAGGACAAGCACCGAAAGTACAGACCTATTAGTGAAATGAGGAATGCGTTAAAACTACACCAATAGTTCTTTGAAGGGTTAAAGTATCGTGATCGATCAGTCATAAGTTGAACAATTCGCATCACGGTTGTTCAAAAAAAGTTTTACTTTAGGTTCTTATAATCTGACAAAAACATACTGTTAACAATTATCCGACAAAATTAAGACTCAAAGTCAAGTTTTTTTGGTCTGTTAAAAATGGTGTGGTTGGTTCAAAATTGTTGTTCAAATAATAAATGTCTGTAATTCTTCATACCCCCAGAGCTTCAGGGGGGCTTTGCCCTCCCCTGGGCCCCCTACCAGGTCTCTGCCCTGGACCCGCTGGGGAACTTAAGCGATCCCTTGCCTATTCATGACTCCCCCTAACCACAAATCCTGAATCCGCCCCTTTGTATATTTGATAAATTGCAGATTACAACACAGCCAAGATCCATTTTGCCTTCAGCAATACAAGATATTCATGTAAACATTCATCTGAGAATGTTTGACAAGTTTTTATACATAAATAAAAACATAAATCTCATTAGACAAGGACTCCCCCCTCTTTTTCCAAGATACAAACTCATTTGTTTAACCACAATTTAGCACAAACTAATAGGACACGATACACACCCAAAAAAACAAACTGCACCAAATATCCTGGACCCAGTAGCACATATGATGTAAAAAAAAAAAATGTTGGTAAGGCATAATGCCATGTCACAACTTGCAATGAAATCAATATAATGCTCTACTCCCCGACCAGTATATTTCCACTACACAGTGTCACTGTCGGTTTCAAAATTTGCATGTTTGTGCGATTTTTTTCCCCCGATTCCACCTTAAAATACAAGTGAAACTTACCCGCATGTGCATTCCATGCATTTTGTAGTCATTTCGCCGATTGATATTGGCACCCGTTTCAAGTATATTCCCCCTTGGATCAGACGTCGTCAAGCGCACCTGCACAGGTGTTTATCAAAATGGTGGATGGCAACTGTGTTGATTAGCCTGTCGTGAAAGCAAGGCAAAAATAAAGGGAGATAATTAGACAAACAAATAAAAATGAACTTGACACTGGTTCACTTTGATTGTACTTTAGTAGCCATGGGCATAGCGCAATGGAGGCAAATGAGGCAAATGCCTCACTTTTGAAACGACAAGTATAACCTTTGAAAACAAATAAAATCTTCTTTTTTTTCCAAAATTTGTCTAATTTCACCCATAAATCTATTGCTAATATCACGGATTATAAATTCATTGCCATTGGACTTAATATTCGATTAACAGTTGTTAGACAGTGACAGTGTTATGTCATAAATTCAGATGAAAAACGATGATAATATCCAAAGTTTCTCATGTGAAAAAAAGTTCATTTATTTATTTCAATGTGAAGAATATGATATTGTAGTCCTACTATATAAATCCTTGGTTGATTGAAAAATAATTTTTGTTTTTGTTTTCAGATTTCTGTAAAAGATATTCTGGGTATTGTTTAAAATGTTGGCAATTCATTGCACAATGTGATGGTTTCATGAAAATATAGATCACTATTATATGTTATACTTTGATTAATATTTAAATTATATTTAAAATGTACCACCTCCTTCCTCATACTAAATGTCATTAGAGAATCATGTGTTTCAAACATGTGTGTATATATATATGTAATTTGATTGTAGTAAATAGTTTCTTTGTTTTGTTTTGTTTTGTATTAAATGTGTTGTTTTGGTATCAATCCTTTGTATGTGGATTTTAGACCAATAAAAATTCTTATCCTTATCTTATCCTGCGAAAAAAACATTGCAGAAGACGTTGGAAAGTCATCATATCACTTCACAATTAGTTGAAGACAGGGTCTTTAAAACGAAAATTAGATGAAGGTAACTTTCAAAACATCAGTGTGGATTTGCATTTTCCATGTTATGAATGAAACAACACATTTACCAGATTCCCAGAAAAAATATGTCTAGAAAATCCAACCAACTGGCAATATCTAGAATAACACTCAGGTCTGAGGAGCTACAATATGCAGTAAACAGTTATATTTCTGACTTTTAAAAGGCATTTTCAATTTAGAATTTAGTCTAAAAATTACAAAAAGGCGTCAGCTTCCGGGGGCAGACCCCCTTTACCCTCTGCCCACAAACCCCCGCTGGGGGGAATATCCCCCCAAGACCCCCCTTTGCCTCACTTTATTCAGACCCGGCCTACGGCCGTGGTAGCCCTATCCATATTTAAACCAACCAGTCAATAAGTTCGTAGTAGGACTAGCGGGGACATATTTTTATCGCGCGTGTATCATTTTTTAATGTAACAACACGGGCGTAAGAGCCGGGGAGCTCTGACATTATCACTTTTTAGCAAAAAATTTAGAAAAAACTGAATTTTAGGCATGCAAGATTATAAGAGAAAATATCCAATAAAAAAGTGTCCCCTTCTTGTTTTGTTTTGTTTTATAAAAAACATACATAAACATATTTGTATTGCCAATCAAGGGCCCACTAAGGGCATCAAGAAATACATGTAATGACAGGAAAGACATTGATTGCATAAATAAAGAAGAAGATATACAAAATAATAAACAGCAAACATGATTAAAATATACTGCATGTTTACTAAAGCCATCTCTGATAAATTTACCAACAGCATTCAAGGTATTCTTGTCTTCAGAAGACATCAAATAAATAAATTGGCCTTCATCATCAAGTAATGAAAAATTTTGAACTTTATCAGAAATAAATTTAAATAAAATATCTCGCTCTTGACTAAATTTTGAACAACAAGAAATAAAATGAATCTCATCTTCAATAAAGCCAGATTGACATTTGGCACATTTTCTTTCATTTCTAGGTATATTTAAACATCTTCCAATATCGATTTTCAATTTATGTGATGAAATTCGTAATTTGCAAAATGATTTTCTGTATTCATGATTTTCTAATAATTCAAGATATTTCTCAAATCCAAAATTCTGCTTAAATTTCAAGTCCCCAATTTTCCATCAACTAAATCATTTTTATTAGAATACCAGTTATCTAAATACCTTTGCCTAAGATTTCTGTTAATTAACGTTTTTATATTCGGACAGTGATGAATCACTTGGTAAAGTTATTTTAATTTTTAGAATGACTCCCGTCCCGAATATTTGCAGAAAGTGAACACAGTCGCTTGAATTTCAATGATTTTTTTTTTAAATATTTAAATCATTGAAATTCAAGCGACTGTGATGTGAGATGCTTACTGCCGCTGTCGTGTAGTGGGAGCTTGGGTGCTACTTTTTTGTTAATATCCAATTGTGAAGTTTTAGATCTATAAATTAAAATTTCGATGATTTCAAGAAGTCTTACTTAGCAACTTGTGTTTGTTGTGGTTGTTGATAAACGCATATGGCCGAATGGGCCGCAATTATTCAGCTGGTGAGAACAAATTGCAAAGACTGAGATGATGACGATGTCCGATTAGTATTAGTAGGCAAACATACTTAGTTGGATTTTGATAGTGCTATCTCACTGAAGCAAGAATAGACATGTCACTTCACCCTGTCACATTATCCTGATTCCGATCCTATTAGTGCTAGCTCACAAAAAAAAACGGTCCAATGGTAGACATGGTGTTCCACTCGGGCATATTATAGGCGATCTTACTCCTAAATGCTGCGTACTTAGCGGAGAAGCATGCAGCAAATACCCGATGCCAATTTAATAGTCTTTGGTCTGATCCGACCGGGCTCGAACCCACCAGGGCCGGATTTCAAGTTAGGGGCGCACTTAAAAAAATCGCGCCGAGCGGAGGGAGGCGCGAAAATTGTTGGGGTATTTCATGTGAAAAATCATATTTTTTCCAATTTTAGGGGGGGGGGAGGCGCGCGCCGGGTGCATTTCCCCCCTGGATCCGCCCATGCCCACGATCTACCACATCGAAGCGAGTTCACCACTCATATGCGATGCGGTTCTTAATACTTTTAATAATTTTACATAAGTGTAACCATATTAATATCAAAGTGAACTTAATATAAACAGTTGTCCTATGGTGCTGTACATGTATGCGTGATAAGATATCAAATTACAGTAGACAATCCAGTGTCGGGGGACACTACAGAATACAGAATACAATCTGATAATCAAACTGATCGCATAAAATTTAATAAATGACATTACAAAACTTTAGAATGGAGTTGCATACACCAGTATCAAAACATATTTCTCTGTTACCTCTCTGTGTATGTTTATAATTGTCACAAACTGTATTGTTTAATGACAATAAAATTTTGAATTTGAATTTGAATTTGTTATACAAAAACAATCTTACCTTTGGGCCATCTTGAAAACAACTTGCTTTCATAGAATGGTAACGTTACGTAGTGAAGCAGCGTCGGAATAACCCGCGACTGATCACGCTCCAATACTCAGCACTCATCATGAATGGAGAGTATCGGAGGCGTGATCAGACATTGGTTATCCTCGATATTATAAATGGAGAGTATATCGGAGGCGTGTTCAGACGTTGGTTACCCTCGATATTATAAATGGAGAGTATCGGAGGCGTGATCAGACATTGGTTACCCTCGATATTATAAATGGAGAGTATCGGAGGCGTGATCAGACGTTGGTTACCCTCGATATTATAAATGGAGAGTTTCGGAGGCGTGATTATACAATTGATGAGTTTCGATGAGGTGAATATAAGGATTGATCAACCCATGGAACATGATATTCATCGAGGCATCCGAGGTGAATATCGTTTTCCATGGGTTGATCAATCCTTGTATTCACCGAAATGAAAAGTCATTAACTGTTTTATGACATTAAATTAAATTTGAATTAACACCAAACAGCGCCGACTTTGTTCCCCAGACACTCCTGTCTGCCCAACGTCTACCATTACCAATGCTGCCGATAGATGTAAAATTTGATTGGACGGTGAAATTCTGGAATCTATATTTCTATTTTTAGCCCAAATTGGGGTGACATTACAGTCCACACTACCTATGAGCTAATTTTAGCTCATTTGAGGTTGACATCGCACGCACGCATTACTTTTCAAGTTGATTTCAGCCAATTAGAAACAAGACAAAGTTCAATCATATAATAACAGACGTTGGTTACTCTCGATATTATAAATGAAGAGTATATCGGAGGCGTAATCAGACGTTGGTTACCCTCGATATTATAAATGGAGAGTATCGGAGTCGTGATTAGACATTGGTTACCCTCGATATGATAAATGGAGATTATCGGAGGCGTGGTCAGACATTGGTTACCCTCGATATTATAAATGGAGAGTATCGGAGGCGTGATCAGACGTTGGTTACCCTCGATATTATAGTGATATCGATTCTGTGATGCATCCTGTCACAGTGAAAGAGATACAGAAAACGCCAAAACAATACCGCGTTCCAATCAGGATATGCTAGATATCATCAGAGTGGAATTTAATGATGTAAATTGTATCCGCTTTGTCTCGCATGCGCTCATGGCACGTATGGAATTACCCCCCCCCCCTTATTTTTTAACTTTCTGTTTACATATTTATTTTCTATAAAATCTCTTTATTATTTCATCTCTTTTTCCTATATTTAACTTGTTCGTGTGTATATCTTACAATCTTATGTTAAAGGCACAGGCGCATGGGGCATGGATTTCGTTTCCTCCTCCCCCCTTTTCTCTACTACTACTATCATATATACTGTATCAGTCGAAAAAATGTGGACACAGAATACACGTATTTTTCGTGATGTCTACTGATATTATAAAATGAAGAAAAACGAATTATTATGAAAATTTTGAAAAAGGAATGAATATGAAAAAAAAAAAAAAAAGGGGGGGGTAGTAGAGAAAAGGGGGGAGGAGGAAACGAAATCCATGCCCCATGCGCCTGTGGTTAAAGGTATATTGTCTACCACATTTGTATTTTTTCATACCCAAAATTATTGTTGTTTTCCGTACTGACCTTCATAAAATGAAGATTAAACACCGAATTTTTCGCGAATAGGCTACGAAACGTTAAGATTCAAACAACATTAAACAAGCGTGACAATCATGAAGTGTTTGAATCTTATAACAGTATTTTCCTTACCTCAAAGCTAAACCCCCGAGAATTCCAAACTTCCGTTTTTACTTCTACTTTCACTTTGAATTTCTGTCATCCGAACAATAATTCCGATAACGATAGTTTTGGGTGTTTTTTTGTCAAAAAAAGAACACCAATCGTATATTTTGTAGCATAACTGTTTAATGATAACTTAAACAAATCATTTATGGACAGTTGAACATTTTCAAAAAAAAATCGTAGACAATTAATGTCCCTTTAACAGCAACTTACATGTATAATACATAATACATGTGTCGACCCTATGACTATGATGTACTCTTAATACGCATGTGCTTTGTCTTCGTCATTTTGAAATGCAGACATGACGCGCCGTGTAGTAAATATTATAAGAAGACATCCGAGGATACATTGTTGCCCTAAAGTATGTTTAATTTCTATTACATAATAGAAATAGCTGATCCCCGCGGGAACCCCGGGGTATAGAAATGGGACCGAGAGCTTCTTCGGCTTGAAGGAGCGTCCGTCGGTTGTGCGGGATGTACAAATTCACAGCCAACCCGTCCTTCGGATGAGACGTAAATAAAACCGAGGTCCCGTGTTGAGAGATTGCCACCCTCTTCTCACGTTAAAGAACCCAGTGTAACAGCTCACTATGAGCATTATGCTCATGATGAGTGTTCCATAAGAGACCTGTTGCACTGGCTAAATTATCCGTTCCTACCCATCACATTTCCTTGTTTCGAGTCTCGTGGCGTTTAAATTATTGTCGTCCTGAATATAGCTGAAAAATGCTCGCTGGACGTTAAACACTAATATGACGCCGTGTTATCGTCAGTTTATATAATACTCAACAACAACACTTTTAGCGCAAACGCGGTAATGTTGTCAATTCGGCTATTCCCTTTACCCTCCCGCGAAATGGTGTACGTTATACTGACCTACATTTACCGTAGAAATTCCGCGAAATGTTGTTGACAGTTTTGGCACGTAAACAACATGACGTCATATGAAGACTTCAAGTTTAGAACATAGAGATCCTGACGTTTTTTGGCTTCGTGTACGCCTCCTTGTCGAAGTGTGATTTGTAGTATTTTCCCTTTCTTTTGAATTGATGTTCATCAATGACAACATTTAGTAATCTCAAATGACAGAAATCGTATCTAGAAATGACAGAAATCGTATCTTTGTGTTCGGGAGGGTAACGGAGCAGCCAAATACATTGCTGTGTGTATATAGGCGGCATTTTGCAAGTAAATTACCGTATTTGTCCTATTAGAATCGAAATAATCCATGGCAGCCATTGTGTTATATTATGGCTGCCATGGATTATTTCTTAATCAATCAATCAATCAATAGAAATAGCTGTCACGTGTCTCGAATTTTTTTTTTAAAGAAAATTTGATTTAAAAAAAATGCTATGAATTTATACCTATCGTTTAGAAATGTAGCACGTATCCAGTTCAGAAATATATTGGAAACAAAATACGTGGTACATATGTAATTGTATATATATACATAGTATATGCATATTGTGTTGGTACAACTGTTTATCCATTCATACTAGATGAGCACTAAGTCATATACGTTAAATTTATCAAAAACGGCAATTCATGATCCTGTGTAATTATATGTCACATTCTTTTTTCAATTTACAGCAATGTTTTACCTTATGTAGTTCAGAATATAGCAAAATTGTTCCATAGACACCCGTGGACATTCATCACTTTTGTGTGAGGTTTTCATTATAAACAGTGTTGAACAACTTCAAACACTACCAAAAAAACTCAATCCGAGATCGATACAAGCCCATTTCTAAAAACACAAAAACCCTCCTCTACTCTATTATGTTTTTTTGGCAATGTTTGAAGTTGTTCAACACTGTTTATAATGAAAACGTCACACAAAAGTGATGAATTAAAAAAATTAAAAAGGTGGGGGGGGGGGGGGGTCCACTGGTACCTATGAATTATTCGCGGATGACACTAAAGTGCAGTAGTAAACAAGGATGAAGAACAACATAGTAATAGTTTACAGAATGATCTAGTGCTTTGGTCAGATAAGTCGCTCCTAAAAATCAACAAGTCAAAATACAAGCATGTACCAACACGTAGTATAAAATGGGAGACAATGAAATTAATTAAGTAACGGAAGAAAAAGATCTAGGAATATTAATTGACGATAAGCTGAAATTTCAACAACATATCAACCAACAGACAGAAAAGGCAAACCAAAGACTTGGAATGATTAAAAAAAAGTTTAATTTACATGGACAAAGAAATGTTTTTAACATTATTCAAAATAGTAAAGCCACATTTAGAATATGAGAGCAATGTATGGTCTGTGATATATTAAAAAGAAGCCATACAAATAGAAAATGCACAGGGAAGAGCGACTAAATTAGTAAAAAAAAATATACAACATCTGAGCTACATATATTGGATTGCCATCACTTCAATACAGAAGACTGAGAGCCGACATGGTTGAAACTTTCAAAATCCTTAATAATATCAATAAAGTACAACATGAGCACGTTTTCCCTATAAGTGGAACTGCAACTAGGGGTCACAATCAGAAGATAAAAAGAACTGCAGAACAAATATCAGAACTTGAAATACACAAAGAATATAGTGGATATGCCGTGGAATAGCTTACCAAAACAAGTAATAGAAACAAAAAGAGTCAACACTTTCAAAAACCAATTAAACAACCAATGGAAAAATCTGGAGATAAAATTCTCACCAGATGTCTACCGATCGGAGGGGAAAACCAACCTATCAAGAAGGGTCCAAGGGGCTAATTAGATACGATGTACCTAACCCTCATTCCGGTTGTGCTTCATCTAGGAGCACAAGCGGAATGAGGGTTACGTTATCGTATCTAGGGGCTAATTAGCCCATATAACAGACCTCGGAACCATGTAAACCAGGTAAAGTAAGAATTCATAGACTTTTAGCTGGGACTATTATACTGACATAATAGTCCCAGCTTTTAGTTAAAACCAATTTTTAAAATATTATTCTCTTTAAAACTGAATTTCGTCAGTTATAGAAAAAAAACATGGTTCCTTTTCTAAAGAACATCATGGATTTTTTTTGTTGCGTTGTATTTTGTTTTAATAATTTAAATGTGAATTAATAATACATCGACCAATGAGATAAATCTACAACTATAAATGTGAATTAATAAAACATCGACCAATCTTGTGTGATTCCTTTGATGGTAGATATGTTCCGAATGCACCACTTTAGTTACAAATGTATATATACTTCACAATGAAAAATTGAGAAAAGTCTCGAATGGCAATTTTCTGCAGATCGTATATCGCGTTTCCTTCCCATATCTTATAATTCCCTGTTCGAGAATATTTCACCACGCCAACATATTGCGATGTAGATTGAACAGCTGTGAGTAAATTATATCGAAGAAATATCTTCGTAATTTGAAAAGAATGAAATCCTTGAAACGATCGATCAAATACCTTTTCCTTGGCCTAAGCCGCGCCGCTTAGTATCAGTAGGGACGATACATGATTTTTTCAAAATAAGTAAAACCTAAAAAAAATTATATGCATTTGAAAGCCTTTAATCTAGACATTTTCAAATCTGCAATAAAATGTCCAATATCATGATTATTGACAGAGAAATCTAAATTTTAAGTTTTGGACATTTTCGGATTTCAATAAAATGTTGATCCAACTTTGTCCAAGCAGAAATAAAATAAAATACAATATTATCTACATGAAATATATATTTTTTTTTAATTCCAAATTTCAAATTTATACATATGAAATGTGAAAAAAGTGTCTTGCCCCAGAGATCTGTCCAAATATGGGATATAACATGTGTTTTAATCATACGAAAAGGGGGGTGTGTGCATCTAAATTAGGACCATCATGCAAAATACAATTGTGTATTGGGCAGGTAACATGCAGATTAAAAAAGTCTTTAATACTGAGGAAAGTGGACTCTATAACTGTATGATTTTACAAATTTAATTTGTCTGTATATTCAAATTCAAATAGTTTATTGATAGTAAACCATACATTGGCGTGCATCAAGACAATACAATATAATTATAATACATTACACAAATATGAATAAGTCAAGGATTTATATAGTACTATATAAATCCTTGGATAAGTAAAAGATATGCATATAATAATGATATGAAGTATATTAAATTATTCACAGGGACCCTATGTCTAGGGTCAATGGGAAGCACCACCACCGACGGAAAGAACCACGTTCTTCCCATCGATAGTGGTACCCCACCGAACCCAAACGCCGAATTCCTGTGAACTATGTGTTACGTATATTGTTTGCTTCTTTTAAAAATTTGCAAATTTGTTTTGTTTTGAATAGATCCTTAGGGTCAAGAATCTCTCTGATAAGATCATCGTCAGTTCTAATACTTTGGAACAATGTATTGTAACTATTTCTGATATTCTGGTATTTAGGGCAATGTAATATAAAATGTTTTTCATCTTCAACCGATGAGGGTCTTGTTATTCTTTTAATTTGTACTTAATTAATGATTGTCCTTTGTCTGCTTTATATATATGTTTTTGTATAATTGTATGCCATCAACCCATTGGGGTAAAATTGTGCATTTCAAATAAATAAATTAAAAATATATCAATTCAATGAGTCTTGTTTAGGAGTTTTATGGATACATATGGGAGTATTCGAGTAATATTTAATCTGAGTATCCTACATCTCCCTTTTTTTCCATTTAGTAGGGTCAGAGGATACTAGGACTAAAAGTATTATTGGGATATGGAATATATGAACTCTATTGTTGTATGGGAAATTTTAATCTTTGGCAGTTTGGGATACCAGATACCTTCAATATAATTTTTATGGCTATTTGATGTGAATATGCCATTGCCGAATGGCCGATATCGGGTCCCTCTAAACAGGACTCAATAAACACATTTGATTGTGAAAACAATTATATATTTGAAAGTAAATTAATCCTTAAACTTGACTCTTGAGAAAAAATAGAGTTCGTAGTGACATGGACGTCATGGTGCATGGGAGTTTCACTTTCATGTGATGTTGCCCCCCCCCCTCTTTTTTTTCCTATCTTTTACCGACTACAGCATTTAAATTGCTACTATATTTTTATTTCCCTGTAATTATAAATGGGTAATCACCTAATCCAAGAAACACTTCAAACAGTAACTCAATAAACTGGATAAATTGAAAATTCTGATGTTGACAACTTTTCAAAGGATTGAAGAGTTCTACAAAGGGCAACAACTCTTATATGAAAAAAGGGTGCATCATTTAAAAAAAAATTAATATCACTGAATACAATTATTTTCCCTCAATTTGATGGTTTTGGTTTCTAGTAAATACATAAATCTACATCAAATACACTATAAGAATCGTGTATATGACCAATTTCATATGTTAATGTCTAATTTTAATTTTCAAATCCCTTTTCAGAACCCCAAAACTTCGATGATTTTCTGGAAATGCAAATATACAGTCGTAGAAATGTCTAATGAATATTCATATCGAACATTCGGAAAAGTATCTTTACCATTTTCATATAAAACCCCGTAGAACGATGCCATCCGAGACCGTTTATTTTCGCGCTAAAATGGAAACAAAAAAAATGTTAAATTCTGGAGTTATCTCCCATTGATGTATCGTCACTAGTATCAGAACATTTCAGTGAAATTCCGTGATTAACGACAACGTTCAGCGGCGTTACAACTTCCTACTAGTACTACCTAGTACCACAGTCGCTTGAATTTTAATGATTTAAATAAAGAAAGAGTAAAAAAAAATGTTGTATACCGTATTCCTTCTAATTAAAGCCCCCCTTCTAATTAACGCCCCCCTCCCTTATTCTGGCCTATAGAACATTTTGACTTCTAATTAACGCCCCCATTTCATAAAATACTCCACTTATCGGTACCTAATCAACAACACAGCGTGTAAGAGTTCCCAAAATAGTTACAGCGTGTGAAGAGTTTTACGCATCACTAATCAGCAATAATTGTCCAGGTAAACAAACACGTTTTCTGTCAACATTAAAGAACTTGGCTGCCGCATTTTTTCCTTTTTCTTTGGCAAATTTAATTACTTTCAACTTAAAAGAAAAATTATATTTGTGTCTAGCTTTATTCTTAGATTTCACTTTAAGTAGCAGTAATGTATGTTGACATAGCACGTGTATATTTCTATAGTCTGTTTCATCAAATTAACCTCATCTAACGGCTATAAAAGTCGGAAATTCGTTTCTCTAATTGACGCCCCCTATTTTAAAAATGCATTCGCCCCCGGGGCGTCTATTAGAAGAAATACGGTATGTATAGTATATAGGGGAAGTTATGAAATGCATTTTTGCGCCAAAATGTAAACAATCGTCATTAGGCCTAAACGGACGCAAAGTGATACGCTTCGTGGATATTTTTCTACACTGGACATGTTTTTTTATACATCTGTATTGTAAGACCCTTCATTCCATGCATTTTACAAACGTATGGATCATTTTTTCACTGATGTTCAGCATCTGAGTTTGTTACAGTCGCCATGGTGGTATTCTTCAGCAGTGGATGAGAAATACTATTTCAAAGCATCTGTAAAATCATAAATTTATCGGTAATCACTTCATATGAATTTTAATCGATTAATTAGATCATTTGAGAAATTTAGAAAGCAATATTTGACTGTTCAATGTTTCGCTTGTACGAATATAAGGGGAGATAATCTACAAAGTTGACATGGTGCAAAATATACACCAATATTCGATGATGACGTTTTGTAGCTTGTTTCATGGTAAGAAAAACACAGAAAAACCTTGCTTCTGCATACATTTTAAGTAGGGGTACATAACTTTACCTATGCGCTAGATATTTTGAGTCCCTTGATGTCTTGTCCTGATCCGGAAAATTGTTGTTGACTCGAAATTAGAAAACTTTTCATTCACTGCTGAAGAGTACCACCATGGCGACTGTAACAAACTCAGATGCTGAACGTCAGTGAAAAAATGGCCCATACGTTTGTAAAATGCTCGGAATGAAGGTTCTTACAATACGGATGAATAAAAAAACATGTCCAGTGTAGAAAAATATCCACGAAGCGTATCACTTTGCGTCCGTTTAGGCCTAATGACGATTGTTTACATTTTGGCACAAAAATGCATTTCATAACTTCTCCTACATACTATACATATACAATATTTTTTTTACTCTTCCTTTATTTAAATCATTGAAATTCAAGCGACTGTGCTAGTACCCTCTGGGTCTGTCACATGAACAGATTTCCCCAAATATGGTTCTTATTTTTTACCTGCCCAGTTCTCTACCTTTTGTATTGAAAATCCAATTCATTTCAGTACCCAATCCCAATGACAAGGACGTAATGTTCCATAATGTTATTTCACTCCCTCCATTTTTTTAGCGATTTAAATAACAGATTTGTCTAATAAAATTTTGTTATTATTCAAAGTCAAAACAGTCATCGCTGCCTGCAAGGCTGCATTTAGTACTTCTAATATTGACCACAGTCAATATGCTGATTATTTAGTGACTTAAGTCACTCATTTGGTATGTGCCTACCACTAGTGGTGCTACATTGTGTGTACATACAATTTCAATTTAAAAATGAATAAAACAAGGAATCCCTATTTATTTGACAGGTAATTAGCAATTAAAGCACTAAGTAGTCCGAGACGGCTTTTTGTTCGACTTGCTGGAGCCGTGGGACGTCAGAGCGCTCTCCATAAGGAAAACAGCAGATTTGCTGCTCCAACTCTGGGTCGGCATATTTCCACGTTTCGTGGCTATCGGATTTTATTTTTTATCAGAAACCCTTATATAAATCATTTTTCTATTCATTCATAACCATCTTACCATCAGAAAGTGGTGTTACACTCGATTACTGCACGATTTTTCGTTAGACCCCCTCATTTCGCCATTTCACTTTCTGAGGGTAGAAGGTATAGAAAAATGATTGGTGAAACGATTTATATAAGGGTTTCTGATAGAAAATAAAATCTGATTGCCACGAAACGTCGAAATGTGCCGACCCAGAGTTGGAGTGGCAAATCCGCTGTTTTCCTTATGGAGAGCGCTCTGACGTCGGACGGCAGAGGAATCTCGGACTAAGTGTTAAGATGCCCAGTTATTTTTATGGGGATGGCCGTGATATATAGTTTCAAAACCTGAATATATGTCATTTATATTCAATGATGATTTTATATACTTTTAGTTTGGTAATTATTAAAATGTGTAATGAACAAAACTAGAAATGTTGATTCATTATTATATTAGAAATAAGCATTCATTATTTTTAGCCTAAATATATTTGACCTTTCACCTTTTCAAAACTCAAAAATACCTCTATAACAACAGTAATTCATAATGTCGAGAGAAATAAAAGGGGGGGGAGGGGTAGTATTATACAGTACTTTTTTACTTTAATTTATTACATATGCAATTAATTATGGTATTGTGTCTTGACTCAAGAATCTGTTTCTTGAAATCTGAATCTGAAATTTGAGGTGACATGTTTATTAATTTTACAGATTTGCAGATCATCAAGACGATGAAGACAACAGATATTAAAGCTTTATCTGAATTACAGAAGAAACCATCCTGTATACGGAATATTTGTATCTTGGCACATGTTGATCATGGTAAACATCACTTTACAATAAGATAATTATACAGTCAGACAAAAGTTAAGCACCACCTGACTTGTTTCAATAATATCTTTTCTAATAATGAACTTATTTCAAAACGGTTTGCTGTTTTCGTTACCTGTACACTCATACTTACTTAAACCTGTGAAACAGGTTATTGATCGATTTTTATTTATGTGTACATGGCAGGGTGTGTGAAGTGCCACGTGTACTTTTCAACATTGTGTTTGTGAACGAAAGCTGATTCTTTTGTGTAGAGTTTTAAGTTTCATTTTCTATTGGTTTGGTATGGTGTGGTGAAAATTAACCATACCAGAAAGATGGCAAGCTGTTGGCATGCATAACGATGGTTTTAGCCATAGAAGGGTGGCAGGCCACTTCAGGGTTAACCATTCCATCATTTTACGACTGATGCAGCATTTTCGTCAAACGGGGAATGTTACTGACCGTCCACGTGGAGGTAGACCTCGCAAAATGACGCCGTGAGAGGACCGGCTCATATCCAGGCAGGCGCGGCAACGGCCGTTCAGTACAGCTTGTACACTTCGTGGTAATTTAGCGTTTGGAGGCCACATTAGCACACGTACTGTAATCAGACGCCTCCACCATCAGGGAATGCGAGAGCGACGACCCATAAAACGTCCACAGTTGCCATTACGTCATTGCCATGCTCGATTTGACTGGTCACATGATTATTTGGGGTGGACTATTCGCACATGGAGACTGGTCTGATGAAAGTCGTTTTTTGTTACGCCCTACCGACGGTCGTGCAAGGGTTTGGCGCCAACGAAACACTTCATGTCAGGACAACCACATTTTGGGCACAACTGCTTTTTGGGGTGGGGGTGTAACTGTCTGGGATTGTTTTTCCTTTGACTGTAAGTTGGACTTGTACGTTCTTGATGGTAATCTGACAGGCCAAAAATACCGTGACAATGTGCTCGCTCCATGCGTAGTCCCCCATTTCGACAATCATTTGTTGGCTGACAGGCCAATGTTCATGGACGACAACGCTAGGCCACATAGAGCCCGAATTGTACAACATTTTTTACAGCAAGAGGCTGTTCAGACAATTCCATGGCCTGCGATGTCGCCAGACATGAACCCTATAGAGAATGTATGGGACTTTATTGGCCGAAAAATTAACCAACACAATCCAAAATGTCAAAATATTGATGAATTAAGAACTGTTATCTTACAGGGGTGGCAACAGTTCCCCCAAGAACGGCTTGGGTGTCTTGTGCGAAGCATGACGAGGCGTGTTACAGAACTTCACAATAAACACGGTGGATATACTCGTTATTGATTTTTATGCCTTACACATACGCACAATAGATGCATTTAAAAGTTCTTAAAATCTGAAGACTCTGCATTTTAATGCAATGTTAAAAACTTCCATCAAAGACAAACTGGTTTTACGTTTTTCCAGTGCCTGCTTTGAACCCCATTTTTGCCACGTCATAGTCAAGTCTTTCAGGATGATAAATACTTCGTAGATTGGTAATTTTAGAGCCCTTGGTGTAGTCTTTTGAGAAGTGTAAGAAAAATGGTGATATCTATTTTATTGTTTTAACAGTATTGATGTAAAAAAAAATATATCGATAAAAATATAGGGTGGTGCTTAACTTTTGTCGGAGTGTATATGAGTGGCTTAAAAATCAGTTACCTTCTTAGTATGAATTATTTGAATCACCAGTAATATAGAATGAAGAACATAAGCTCCAATAAAAAAAAATCAGTTGTACGAAATAAAAGTATACTGTATAACCGGTAATTTCTGCGGTGTGAAATTTCTGTGGCTTTGGTCTAAAAAGAAGACATTTAATTTTTGCGGATTTTTTTTCTGCAGATTGAAAATCTCGGCATCGAAAAAAAAAATTGCTTGTGTTACAGGAAGCAACAACAGAAGCGATGTTGCGATAAACAACTGGTGCACATTACAGTGATCCTTAAAAGTAAAAACATATTTAGTTCTTTGGAAAGTTTTCAAAGGTTACATCTTCTGAATACGCATTTTGGTTAACTTCAAATTTGTCTTAAGAAACTATTTTTTAAATGTTTTCGCGATCTGTTTTGTTGACAGGAAATATGAAGTCAACAGTTGGATCGATATTGGTATAATCTTTGATATATTTCGGATATATATTTTTAATGTCGAATTTTCATACTTTATCATATAACAATTGTTAAAAAAAGATTTATGATTAGAACCAATTATATTTAATTCTTTTAGTATAATGTAGACATAAAAACTCAGGAGTAACAAGAATTCTACTACCAGTACATTTCTATTTGTTTGGTTTTTAGATGAATCCTGAGATCACGCAGTTTGATATTATTCAATTGAAGCTACAACAATTAAAACAAAAAACAAGAACAAAAAAACTAATGTTAATTTATGAAATAACAAAAGTTTAAATATTACTTTAATAAACTTTATTATGATTGTAAACATTTAATCGTGTGATTGTTTCAATTATTGTCGGTGTCAGCTTGGTACAATCATATTTCTTTATCTGGGTTAATTTTAATTAACAGTTAAAAATCATCATGCCACAGCTAAATAACCTTTAATTGTTGTGTATAAAACATTTATATAGTACCAGTTTTTTTTTGTTTTTTTTTCATCTGGGTATATTAATTAGGACTTATTAAATATTTGACACTTACGGCAGAATTTCAGTTAGAGTTTGAACAGTTTTAAACATTTATTTTACATAATATTCTGCGATTTTAATTTTTGTGGTCCGGACCGCAGAATACAGCAGAAATTAGATTGCCGCAGAAATTGCAAGGTATACGGTATCCAGAGCTATGAAGAATGCTTATAATTAAGTGTAATATATCAAAACCTGTGAAAAAGATAGTAGGAAGAGTTATAGCAAACACTGTAGGTACATTCATTGCTCATTCTGCATAACACACAATTTAATATTGGGCCCGGGTGGCTCAATGAGTTAGGTCGCTGGATCTAACAACTCATAAAAGCCTATCACCAATACGGTGTAGGTTCGCGCCCGGCTTTGTAAATTACAAAAAAGGGTGCACTTGACTCGCAGTCGCAAGTAATAAAGTTTACCAGTTGCTTGCCCATGGTCGGTGGTTCTCTCCGGGTACTCCGGCTTCCTTCACCACTAAAACTGGTCGCCATGATATAGCTGAAATATTGTTGAAAGTTGCGTTAAAACACCAAAAATCAATAAAAAATCAATCAATCACAATTTAATATTAGCATTTGGTACATTTTGTAACATCATTCTTCTGATTGAGGGTAATCTAACGTTTTGAGCTTCACAGTTATGTAATGTTTTCTTTACAAGTAATCACAAGTGGCCGTCATGGTTGTGATCGTATCGTAGTAATATTTACAACTACATTGTACCTATGCAATCAGAGACTATCACCTGACACCACCAACCTTGTGAGTTCGAATCCTGTTCAGGCTTGGGTACATGATACAACATTATGTGATAAAGTTTATCAGTTACATGCAGCAGATCTGTGGTTTTCTCTGGGTACTCCGGTTTCCTCCACCAATAAACCTGAAATATTGTTGAAAGTGGCACTAAACACCATAAATCATAAACCAAGCCATCATTCTTCAGATTGAGGGTAACCTCGCATTTCGGATTTAATATTATATGAATTATTTACATTTTTTGTACTTTGTTTAGTCACATTATAAGAGTATAAGATCTTCTTACTGGATATAACTAAACATCTTGTTCTCTCCTTTTATAATTTATTCCATTTTCTTATGTTTTTCCATTACAAGTTCAAATATTCAAGTATTCTGATATTTTTCTGTTTTAAGTTCACGTTATTTAACGACCGAGATGTAAGTTATCTCTTATGAGGCTATATATATTCATTTAATGTCATCTATTTTTACAGGAAAAACAACACTTGCTGATAATTTGGTCGCCAATAATGGTATTATATCGCACAGAATGGCTGGAAAGGTAAATATGGTTCTAGATATGTTTTGGCAGTCCTCACGATGAACACCATTCCCCGACCTAAGACCAGTAAAACTTTGTTCGGACCAGTACATTTTTCAGTTTTTGTTTAGATATATTATTATAAAATAAATTCAATAATTTGATTCCGACAAGTAAATTCAAATTTTCATTTTGAGGACTTTTTTGGTATGTTATTAGAGAATGAACACATATACTTGTATTTGTCAAAGTTTTATAAATTTCCACTTTGCACATTATAATATTCTATTTTATCAAGCCTGATATAAAAAATTATTGTTGATTTCTACTGTGTATCTTGGTGACGTTAAATTGACATCACTGACATCGTGTGGATAAATTCTCGTTAAAGTTAAACATACTATGATTGATATGTTTTGCTTGAAATAAACTTCTCATCACAATTCCCCAAAGTAGAGGGACTATAGGATTGCACTCCTTCTGTCTGTCAGATTTTATGATGCCACCTGCTCACAATTTGTTTTCTTTCAAAGGTCAAGGTGGCCAAAGGCGGTCATTTTGAGGACATTTAATTGCAGTCATCGCGCTAATGCACTTGCGCGAAGCCCGGGACAAGTAAAACTGGATTCGGACAAGTGAAAATTATGAAAGAATTTGTTTGAAAAAATAGAAAATTTGATTGTTATTGACATTTTTTCATACTACCAATCCGATCACGAGATTATATTTGGTAATGAAGTGTTGCATAATGAAGGGCTGATGCACACAATTTTTTTTTAAATGAGGAAAGATGGCTATATGGTGGCCATTTAGAAGACATTTTATTGACATTTTTGTATGTGACTACATGTAACTGGAAGATGTTGTCATCTCCTTCCAAGGATATAATCTGTAGGGAACATGTATCTCTTTGCAATACTTATCTTGCTTATTTGTTTTTTTTTCAGCTTAGATACATGGATAGTAGAGAAGATGAACAGATCAGGGGCATCACCATGAAATCTAGTGCTATATCTCTTATGTATAATCACTGTAAGTATAGTACTTGTACATACTCCAACTTGTATATTGGGGACCTCCGTGATCGTGATCATGTCAGTATGGTAGTTGGATTTATGACTACCTATGCAATCAGTGCCTATCACCACTAGCGTTGTGAGTTCGAATTCTGCTCAGGTATGACTTTTCTTGCTTAACATGTTCAGCTTAACTTCATCCAAACAATAATATCATTTTTGGAATTCCGTCATAATGGAGATAAATTCTAAATTTCTATCCATTATGACGGAATTCCACAAATGATATTATTGTTTTGATGAAGTTAAGCTGAACAGGTAAATCGGAATAGAAGGATTTACGTCACTGATAAGTGAGAAATGGCAGCCTCCATGTTTAGCTGGAAATTTAAACAATAAGATATCAACGTGCTTTAACACCAGCCCTTGTAAAATTTTCATTAAAAAAGTCATATTTTCATTTTTTTTATTAGTTCTAAATTCTGTAAAACCCCAAATCATCAGTTGGTGTCGTTCTTGTTTAATTGACTCACCTGGACATGTAGATTTCTCCAGTGAAGTGTCTACAGCATTCTTTAATTCTTGTTTATTATTACAGGTGATAATGATTATCTTGTTAACTTAATTGACTCACCTGGGCATGTAGATTTCTCCAGTGAAGTGTCCACGGCAGTCAGACTCTGTGACGGAGCTATTGTTGTGGTTGATGTAGTAGAAGGAGTTTGTCCACAGGTAACTTATTACTCAGACTTGTTTTAAAATGAAAAACACAACAAATGAATTTGACAGCACACTACATGTGTAAAAATAACATCTACCATTTATAGAGATTACCTTTTTTATACACCCATAAAAGTCATGATGGGTTATGGAATATTGTCTTCTCTCCGTCCATCCACCACAAATTATGATAACTATGATAACTCAAATTTGCTCAGACCAGATTTCACATATTTTTACACAACACTAGGATTTATAAAAGTATGATATCTTTTGATTTTGTCAATTTTCACTTATGTCGTTGCAGAGTTATGGGACTTTGTTCGTAAAGAAAAATAGGTATTTCTTCACATGATTAGCACCATGCTAAAATTGTTTAGGGCAAACTATATAATTAGTATGCTTTAATCAGAATTATATGGATACAAGATTTCATTTAATTTTCCATATGAATATGAAAATTTCATAATTACTGAAAAAAAAACTTTCATTTGATATTTTTTATAGAAATTGTCTACCTTTTAATTACATTTTAATCTTGCATATATTTTTTATGTATTTTTAGACACATGCAGTATTGCGACAAGCTTGGTTAGAAAATATAAAACCTATTTTGGTCCTTAACAAGATTGACAGATTAATTGCTGAGTTAAAGATGGAACCACAGGAGGCATTTTATCAGTTACAACAGACATTAGTTCAGGTACGTAGTTTACAAAAGTTTGTACACACAACTCCTATATTTTATATAGGAATTTTTCAAACCTTTGCATGTTTGCTTATAAAAAATGTACCATGGTATGAAGATTTGGCTAGAAAATAACAAATACTTATTCAAACATGGGAAAACTTACAAACTGTCTGATTGGTTGATTTTATAAACTCATGAATATTCATGAGTTTGGAATTGGACAATGCAAGTTTTTCTTGCTATATTATTAAAGAACTGCTCGGAAAATATTGTAATTCATTTAAGTCTTTTTAATTTAATTGTAATAGTTTGTTCTTTTTTTCATTTTTTTAGGTGAATTTGATAACAAGTGAATTGTTTACCACAGAAATAATGGAAAAAACCTCCAATGTAAGTCTTGTTATTTAGTCAGATTCATTTACAGTAAATTTCGGTTAATTGTTCCTACATATAAATCTATGAAATGATGTATACAGGGATTTAATTTCACATAACAGTTATTGAGCAATCTTTTAAATATGTTTTTTTTTTACTCACATCGATGGTGGAATAGTTAGCGTGCTCTCCTAGAGTGTGGTAAATTGTGGGTTCAAGCCTTGTTCACTCAAAAGACTATGCCATTGGTATTTGCACACAGCATTTAGGAGCAAGAGCAAAAAGTAGTTGGCTTCAAATCAAGATAATATGTTCGAATGGAGCATTCATGTCTATCAACAGACTATTGTTTCAGTGAACTATCACTATAATAGGGGGCCCGGGTGGCTCAATGAGTTAGGTCACTGGATCATACAACTCATACAAGCCTATCACCAATACGGCGTGGGTTTGCTCCTGGCTTTGTAAATTACAAAAAAGGGTGCACTCGACTCGCAGCCGCAAGTGATAAAGTTTACCAGTTACTTGCCCATGGTCGATGGTTCTCTCTGGGTACTCTGGCTTCCTTCACCACTAAAACTGGTCGCCATGATATAGCTGAAATATTGTTGAAAGTGGCATTAAAACACCAAAAATCAATCAATCAAATCACTATAATAATCCAAGTAAGTGTGTTGGTCTAGAACAAAGCAAACAACATCGTCATCAAATGTAAATTAGTCTCACCATTATATAGCTGAAAAATTGCTCAGTTGTCATTAAACAACAATTACTCACTCACCGTGAAGTACCGTTCATTACCGCTGTCTTCATTCATTAAACTAAAAATGTGATGGACATATAATAAAAATGTAAATATCTGTTTTATTGTACACAATGCATATTTCTTGAATAATCTTCACCAGGTGTGTTCATAATCTTAAAGATTGGAGGACCAAATAATTTAAAGTTGTTGAGAGCAAGTAAGCAAAAAGACCTAAACATGATAGCCAAAATCCGCTAAGTTTACAAATGCCTGAGGGAGATTGTTTGGTGCATAGTTCCTTTTGTCACGACTCGTTAATATAAGGTTGTGATTTTGATGCTATAAATGAGTCAGAGATATTTTACCATGTGGTCATTCGTTGTACAAGGTATATCCATAAAGTTTAATGGATTCAAAACTCTACCCATGGTAAAATATCCAATAAATTATGGCTTCCAGAAATATTTTCTAATTTCTCAACGATTATTATTTTATCATACAGATTACCAATGGTGATGCTAATTTTGCAGAATCTCAGGTAAGATGTTGAAATAAGATATGGCCATATACTGCTTAGGAATGAGAGTGATTGTTGTTTTAACACCAACTTTGCAATTTTTGGATAGGTGTCTATCCAAAGGATAGATACTATCCTATGTTACCACAAATAATAACAAAATCACTCAACCGGATGTGACCAACGTTACTCGTTAGTGACCATGCACATGCTGTAGAATCCTTTGCTCAATAGCTAGTATTTCATTCAAATCTTAACAAAACTCTGAAAAATCAACAGCCTTTTTTGTGTGAAGAGTGGATTGCTTGTCTGAATGTTTCAATGGCACGGAAGTCTGAATTTGATTTTGTATCGTAGAGTAGGTCAAAGTCCATGGTAGATGTATGAATATGCATTCCATATTTGGAAAGAAAATTATGAATGGTTGTAACTCAAATTTATGAATGACTTGTAAAAGTAACGACTATGTTGTATTACAGCAAAGGAACAATATCATGTAGGTGTCATTACTTTATCTAAGAAATTCAGCCAATGTAAAGAATACCAGTCGGGCAAAGAAAACGACGATGGTCACATTTTTCAATGCAACGATGTTGACGAAATGTTTGTTTACATGTTTTATTTGAAACACTCGTTTCGATTGGTTGCACTGGAAAGCTTTTAAACCAGCCGTTTTTGTTTTGTTTTTTTTTTTATTGTTTGTAATATATCAAAATATTTATAAAAAAAAGAAAAATTGACTGAACAAGAGTTTCCTCGGATCTTCGATTGTGGGGATTTTTTTTAATTTTCTTTCAATGTGCGTAATATGTTTATTTCTCGGCGTGAAATAGTTCCAACTACATCACGATAATATCAAGAAAATATATGAAAAGTAGATGTTTAAGCGACAAAATTGTTCAATCTGCAATATTTGCGAAGTGTAACAGTCCAATTATTATACACAACTACGATCTGTATCTTTGTTAGAATTTATTCGGCGTCAGTTCGTAGTGATATTGTTTATACCAAGAGAAGATTAGAGGAAAGTTTCTCTTGGAAATCACAATTTCTTCTACTGTAGCACTTGCAGTCTTAAAGGTAGATACGATAACGTAACCCTCATTCCGCTTGTGCTCCATTTAGGGGTACGAATCGATCCCATTCAATGTATGGGAGCAGCGCCCTGAGTGATTCACACCAGGCGGTTTTTTTGTCCTAATTCCGTTGTAAGTGGTTGGAAAAATTAACGGGGGTGAAAGATAAACATATTTAGGTAAACCTTGAGGTGTTAAATAATCGCTGCAGCAATCCATGGTAGACATATCCATCTGAAAATTTGAATGCATAAAATCTTCTTTCTGTCCGACATTTTGTTTACAAGTTGCTAGTTCACGCGCACTTGCCTCGTTTTTGAGATATCCTTATTTGGATCGATTTTATAGTAAAACGTAGTAACAGTTTTCCATATTTGGCATATATGGATAGGCTCCGCCCATCACGAGAGTCTACGTAAGGTGTTATGGCAGACAAGTAACAATGTTCAAAAACGAAACCGGTCTTGAAGATAGAAACAGGGATTGTAACACTTATTTCGTATCACCATTACTTAAAAATTGTTGGGAATAATAAGATATGACCAGATATGCAAAAAGAAAGTTGAAATATTCACGGAACGAAAATTTTAATTTGCTCCCATACGTTGAATGAGATCGATTCGTAACCCTAAATGGAGCACAAGCGGAATGAGGGTTACGTTGTCGTATCTATCTTAAGGCTTCAATGGGTATATTACAACAACTTACTCGCGTGTTGTTTATGGAATCAATGATAAGTGTATCCACTTAAAAAATCAAGTCTCCCTTTAATTACATGTTTAGTTGTCATGTGTAAATACAATGATGTTGTAGTGTGACGAAATATTTGTTCCATCATATTTATTCCAAGGAAATTTTATTATGTAATAATTTTTCCATATGGAATCAATTTCATGTAATATTTTTTCCATGTGTGTAATAAAATTATCATTACAACGGAAAACATATTCCATAAAATACTTTTTATGCACTCACTGCTGTTGATTACTCTGGGTAATGTTGTTACGTTACATGTGTTCTTTTTATAAAAACTTAAATGAGAAAAGAGATTGATTAAATTTGTTTGATTTTGTAGGATTTATTGTTTCTGTATACTTGACTTTAAGTTGAGAATTAGTAAGACAATTTTAGACTTGGCCATCAATTGGTTTCTTGTATTGTTGCATTGTAACAATGTACAAAATGCATAGAAAACCCTGCCATAATTTCTGTGCCTGTCCAAAGTCGGGAACCTCTAGCCTTTGTGAATCCTGTGTGATTTTTGAATTTTGGTTCTTTGTATGTCTCATAGTTCCTCATAAGGAATTTCAAGACTATCCCACTTTCAAAATGATGAGTTCCATCAATGTCTTTTAATGTAAATTTCAAAATTGTCTCGAGTCCCAAGCAGAAATGGTTGAGTAAAGGACTCGGAATTCTGAGTTATGAGGAACTCTGTTATGTCTTGGTTGACTTGATTTGATTTTTGGTGTTTTAACGCCACTTTCAACAATATTTCAGTTATATCGTGGCGACCAGTCTTAGTGGTGGAGGAAGCCGGAGTACCCGGAGAGAACCACCGACCATGGGCAAGCAACTGGTAAACTTTATCACATGCGGTTACGAGTCGAGTGCACCCTTTTTTGTAATGTACAAAGCCAGGGACGAACCCACGCCGTATTGGTGATAGGCTTGTATGAGTTGTTGGATCCAGCGACCTAAATCATTGAGCCACCCGGGCCCCTCTGTTATGTCTTGGATTTTGTCTGGTATCCAGTTGACTAAACTAGTACACAATTTTTTAAGGGCCAGCTGCAGCCTGCTACCAGATGCAGAGGTTTCCTCACCATTCATTGAAGACCCATAGGTGGCCTTGGGTTGTTTTTCAATCTTTTGCTGGATTGTTATCTCTGACACATTCCTAGTTTCCATTCTCTATTCCTAGAGCACAGGATCATGAAATGGACATGCTTTTTGCCTATGAGGACAGGATAATATCTTTTCACTCTCAAGGTCACTCTCAAAGACTGGGATACTTTTTACAAAATTTAAAAGATAATTCATAATGCATATGATCATCAAACCGATTACCTGTTTCTTGCAAAGAGATTATCACCTTGTATTCTCTTATGGTCAAGGTCACTGAAAATTATCAAGGTTTCAAATGAAGGTTTTCATAAAGAGCATTTTGTAGTCTGATCTCTGAATCATATTAACACTTGAGTTGCCGTGAAACAGATTTGCCGTTCGATCACTTACAGCTTCAAGACTGGAGTCTCAAAGTGATGACTTGAAATCACTTGGCATCTGTTTTCTCTGTTAGCTTTTCACTTGTTTTAACTAATGTATTGTTTAGCTATTCAAATAAATGTGTAAGGCAGTAAGAAAAAAATGAAGAAATGGAATAAATGTCAACTAGACACCAGACCCCATCCAATCAAAGATGGCCACCAGCAGGGACCTATGTGACAGTCAAAGAGACTCATTATTCAGATGATCATGCAGGCTCATTTTCTGATGTAATCAAATCAGAAATTTGTGAACATGTATGACAAAAAAGCATCGATTCATATTATGTATACCACAAGAAATTGGACACTAATCATTACTTACATAGACACCTATCCACCAGTGCCTTTGGCACTTTGATTCAGCTATATCATGGCAAGAACAAGTTAATTTTCAATGAGATGATGATGAGGTCCACTTTGTACTAGACCAACATGCTTAGTTGGATTTTTATTGTGCTAGCTCACTGAAACAACAGTATGTGGATAGACATGTCACCCCACTCGGACACATTTTCCTGATTCTGATTGTAATTATTTGGTCAGGGTTTGATTAAAGCATTGCTACACTGTTAAACTAAGGACAATCTCTCTGAGGCATAAGTAACTGTAGCTCATTTTAGCTATCCTCATTAGGGTTACTTGCTTTCAAAGTCTTAAATCATTGGGCTTTCCAATATTTTGTATATGAGTCTACATAATGAAGGTTATATTCCAGAAACTGGTCGTGCACACTAAATTAGATATCTACATTTTTATTTTATGACAAACTGTTAAAAATATGTGAATGTCTATGTTTTATTGAAATGATATATTTTTATCCACTTGTTTTAGTCACATGATTGTACTGGTACCTTTGAAGATACAGAGAAGGAAAGAAACATTTATTTTTCACCAGATCAAGGAAATGTCATCTTCGCTAGTGCTGTTGATGGATGGGGATTTACGTATGTAATATGAAAAGAAAGTTTAACAGTGATGGTCAACAATTACACCAATATCAACAAATAAAACATTGAACAACTACCTGACACTTCAAACAATTGAACACGAAAAAAGACCATGACATGTGGCATTGAAATTTAATGGAAATCCAGGTCCCGTCTTGGAACAGGCACGAAAATGTGGGGGGTTAAACTTAGTAATGGGATCCCAACTTTCCCCCCTCAACACACAAAAATGAATGACAACATGAACATGGACATTACAATTGCTCCTTGTTAACTGACTACTAGCTATGAACGTAGAATCTGTTCAAGACATTGCACATAGGACAAACAAATCAAGCTTGTATGCTTAAAAAAATGTGAAGTACAAATAAATAAATCTTCCAATGATGCATGCATAGTGTCTATATACCACCACACTGCACTAATGAATTACATGATTTTAAAATGAAATATTTTCCTGGATTGACTAGTTTACCATGATATTACTATGGATTAAAAATTAACATCTAGACATAAGTCACTAACAAACTAGAAATAAATCACTCAAGTTTGTATATACATAGAGTACACCTTGCTACTGACAGCAGTTGTAATCATAAACTTTATTGGTGATAGGTACTCAGTAACTGATACAATTGTCACTACCATATGATGAACAAGGGTTGCAGAGTCCTCTATTTATTATATTATTGGTAATTAAGATTGAATTTATATCATCTCGTCTTGCTTTCTTTATAAAATGGGGGGAAACTTTCATACTACATGAACACATTGCATACAGTTTTACATATTGTATATTTTTGTTTTATTATTATTATTTATTTTTTACATTAATATATTAAAGTAAACAGCCCTGCATACCTTAGCTTCCCACTTCTGGGATTCTAACAGACTTATAAATGCATACCAGGTATATGTTCACAAAAATCCTTTTTTTCAAATTGTATATTTTTGTGTATTACACAGGTGTGGACAGTTTGCTGAAATATTTTCTAAGAAAACAGGAATAAGCAAAGATGTCTTGTTGAAGACATTGTGGGGAGATTATTACCTGAACTCAAAGACTAAAAGAATAATGCATGGAGCACAGGTAATAATATGATAAATAATGGCAATCTTTTTATTGTTAAACTTAAATAGTCTTGTATTTGTTTCTGTATTTACTGCATTTCCACCAGCCTTTGTAAAATAAACTAACTGCTGAACAGTTTTTATAAAGATGAAATTAACAAGTTTAGAATGAAATTTTGAATATAAAATCCTATTGGTCAAATTTCAGTAACACCCATGCTCCATATGCATAAATAGACCGGAAAAAGTATGATTATGGTAGGAAAAGACTGACTTCCAAAAACTGACAGGATGACTGAGTCCTGCTGTGTGAATTAATTTAAATATGTGTAATATTAGGTTCTTATCATTGTTGCACAAATATTTCTTTGAATAACTATTATTTATTCCATTGTAGGCAAAAGGAAAGAAGCCATTGTTTGTACAGATTGTTTTAGAGAATATCTGGTCTGTGTATGATGCAGTCTATGTTCGGAAGTATGTTAAATAATATAAATTTATTGACTGTTTTTTTTATATTTGTCCCTTAAACATTAATAAATAATATCAAATTAATTATTAGATAATTGAAAAGAAAATGTCTATTTTAAAGTTGCCAAATACAGTTGCTATTTTCAGGAATGATTGAAAAACACTGTTATGAGTCCACCAGATGAGTGCATTTGTTACTTTTGCAAGTCAGAAGTAAATAAATATCATGGTTTATTTTTTATCCATAAGATTAAACATCATTCGAAATGTAAATTCTTTATACACAATAGAGAAAGTTTAAAAAAAAAAAAAAAAAACATTAACCAATGAGTCAATGACTTTCAACTCATAATAATTAGAAACTTTTAAAAGTTGTCCCCAGTAATTATCACATGTAAATGTTTTTAAATGAGATAACTAAACTGATAATTGATTGAGATCACATCAAAAACTTTTTCATCAAGAAAAGTTTGAAGATATGAAAAAGGTAATCAGAAATATCGAGTAATCAGTCGTATTCCATAATAAGTTCTGAATAAGTAAAGAAGGAGAGGATTATGACTACAACTGTGGTCATCTGTGACACAAATTATCTAAAACTCTTGATATATTTGTTATTGATATCTAACATTAGACTATGTGCTTGGATGATTTTTGGATGGTTCACTTTAAAAAAAAATATATATCAGACATCAAACCCTCCATGCAAGATGATCACTGTTACTGAAAATAGAAATTTCTTTAAATTGCCAAAACTTATACATTTTTAGCAGAAATAGGTTGAAATTAGATTGTTGCTATGTTATAATGAATGATTGCAAACTTTCTGATTAGACTCTGCTTGAAGTATTTTTTTTATTATCTTGTATCATATTTTAAAGGATCTTGTATCATAAGATAAACAATCCGTTACAAATATATTATCTTTGCTTTGTTTTTCAGAGATAAAGATATGATTGAAAAGATAGTTAGCTCCCTTGGTTTGAAGGTGTCAACAAGAGATATAAAACACAATGATCCAAAAGTTCAGATAAAAGCTATCACTGCACAGTGGCTTCCCTTGTCTGATGCTGTCTTAGGTCAGTATATAAATTGTAAGGGTATCTAAAAGAAAAATTGGATTCATTTTGTAAGGCCAATTAAAACAAATGTTTTGTTTTAACCATAATTTTCCCTCCAAGTTTTGGATAGAAAGGTTACCAAAGATTTACAAAGGATGCAAGCAACTCATGAACAAGAGATAATGAGGAAAACTGCTCGTAGCCATTGGCTGTTGGCAATCCTTGTTAAACAAAGAATTAAATTAAATTAAGAGATAATGAAAAAAATATGTTTAATAAACAAAATGTGTACCAATTTTCGAAAAATTTAATAAGTTTGGTGTATCTTACAAAACAGAGATAATCCACCACTGTTTCCACTTCAATAATGATATAATATTCAGTTTTGTTTAATAACACTATCTCTGTATTAGCAATAACCAAATTATTCCATGTGTAAGAAGTGTAGAACAAGTATCATGCAGCTTAAATCAGCCTCAATATATTTGTACCTAAAAGATAAATAAATTATCCTCCACCAATAATACTGACCGCCACGAGGTAAATGAAAGATTGTTGAAAGTGGAGTTAAACACCATAACTCTAACCCCATAGTTAATTTAGTTATTATTATCTTCAACCAAATCAAGAAGTTTACACATAACATGATAGTTACTACACATTTAACCTTGAGTATTATGAATGTATGGGTCATTCCATGTAGATAATACTACTATGTAGAATAAGTTTAAAAAATAAGATTCCATTTTATATATAGGAAAGTTCTTTAATACAAATGCAAAATGTAATATAAGGAAATTGTACCTTAAATTAATATGACTTTAATAATGGTTTGCATTTCTCCAGTGTAAAAAATTTGAAAATTTTCCTCATGTTAGGTTTTCTTTAAAGTTTAACAAAATTTCATGAAAATATAAATAAGTAAATTTGTTATGTTTTCCAATTAAGAAGTGGTCATACTTTAATATTAACCTAAGATTTGAGTGTTTGATCTTTTCTAGAAGCAGTTGTGGAGAAACTGCCATCCCCTTTAGAAATTACTGAGGACAGAATAGAAAAATTGATGTGTTCTCATGGCAAACGTTTTGATAAACTACCTCAGAAAACTCAACAACTAAAAGATGGTAAGGAAATATATGTAGATGTGATAACTTTGTGAGTGAATAAAGCTATTAAAAGATGCTAAAGTCTGTGTATTTTGTTGATATTACATATATGATATGCAATGTTCTAATAAGGTTACGGGGCAGTCGTTGTCATGATGGTATGATAGTTGGATTTTAAACTACCTATGCAATTAGTTCCTGTCACCACTAACGCTGTGAGGTCGAATCCTGCACAGGCGAGGTGTACTCGATAAAACATTATGTGATTAAGTTTGTGAGTGACTTGCAGCAGGTCGTTGGTTTTCTCCGGGTACTCCGGTTTACTCCACCAATAAATTGACTGCCATGATATAACTGAAATATTGTTGAAAGTGGCTTTAAACACCATAAACTGAAACCCAATGTGGGTATAAAAGAATGAATTATCACCCATTGATGTCTTCTTTCAGATTTTATGAAGTGTATATCTACAGAAGAAGCCCCTGTGATAGTGTTTGTGTCTAAGATGTTTCCTGTAGAAAGGTGTAATCTTCCTCAAAATAAACAAAGGTATTGTTGAAGTACCGTCAGACTTTCTTAACAGTAAATAAATGGTACTTCAAAATAAACAAAGGTATTGTTGAAATACCGTCAGACTTTCTTAACAATAAATTAATGGTACCTCAAAATAAACAAAGGTATTGTTGAAGTACCGTCAGACTTTCTTAACAGTAAACAAATGGTACCTCAAAATAAACA